>JADBJO010005786.1:68777-71277 GCA_016801955.1 Conus betulinus | reverse complement strand
GTAGGTATGTTCATCATGGGTCACGGATGATGCCCGGTGTTTTATGTGTTCGTTTTATCCGTTACTAACGGCTATAACGGCCCATAACGGTTTTTATTCCTTATGGAATATCTCAGAAAGTACTTGGCCGATCGTTCTGAGAATTTGTAGGTATGTTCATTGTAGGTCACAGATGATGGCCGATATTTACCACAGGATAGCCGTTACTAACGGCTTTAACGGCCCAAAACGGTTTTTTCCTATTTGTGGAATATCTCTCGCGTATCCAAGATAAACTGGGAGTACGTTTATATGCTTTGCATCTTGCTTTTTTCTTCTGTTGGAATTACTCCTGAAATCTGATGTTTCGTTATTAGCTGGAGGTTGATCGTCCTTTAAAAGTTGTTGACACTAAATCTGTTTGCCCCTCTCCTTCTCCGTGTTGTCCCACCACCTACGCTTTGCGAGAGGCAACTGCGTGATACATGTTCATAGCATGTGAGTCAAACAGGCAAATTACTTCACTTGTCATTTTCTAAGCATCTTGCTGACACTGAAAGGTTCAAACATAGGATGGATGGTAATTTCAGAATTGGCCACACTACTGTCAATCATCTAACCGCTAGGAAAACATGGAAGATGTTTATGTGAAGGACCAGTCATCAGCGATACGTGAAAAAGCCGAACACGGATGGAATCATTGCGATTTCTGACACACCCCTTGTCCCTGCTGTACAGACACTTACTTCATAAAATGACGACTCACAGAAGTTTTGTTTTGTTGGAGTTTTTTTTTTTATTTGTGTTTGTCTTATCAGTTTCATTGAGACGTATTCCATGAAGAGTAAACCGAATCCCACACCCTTCAATCAGTCTGGTTTTCATTTTAAAAAGAAGTTTTTCTCCTTACCGACAGATGTCGACAGACAAGATCCAGAACATTGCCGTAGGAGGATTGTGTGTAAACTATTATAAGATGACCATTTTTGATACACATGTGCGCACATACACGCACACACACACGCACACAAAGACACACGCACATGCGTATGCGCCCATACACTCGGACGCGCATACAAGTGCAGATGCGTGCGCGTAGGATCATGCTCACACAAGCCTACCAATCACACACGTACACAGATGTACTTCTGCACACACACACACACACACACACACACACACACACACCACACACACACACACACACACACACTCACGCGCACCTCTCTCTCTCTCTCTCTGTCCCCCCCTCTCTCTCCCCCCCACACACACATACAAGTGCTCGCACACACAGAGATGCACCCCCCCCAACACACACACATGCACATGCATACACACACACGTATACACACATCATACACACACGCATATGCGCTCGCGCACTGCTTACTCTGGCACACACACACACACACACACACACACACACACACACACACACACACACACACACACACACGCACGCACGCACGCACGCACGCACACACACACACACACACACACACACACACACACACACACAACACACATGGCTCTGTGCCCCACACACCCACTCACCCAAACATGTACACTCACCGCACACACATACAATGATAATAATGGTGCAGCCAATAAATAGGCAGGAACTCAAGGTCTGACCTTCGCAATGGGCTCACGCGTAGATCAGACATCTGATAAGTCGTAGCCACGAGACCCTCTTCTTAGATTCTCTCACACCTTAGTCAAGAATTCACTTAACCATCAGCTTTAAGTCAGGCACAGTGTGGTCTCAAAACTTAGCGGATGTGGCGTAGCGTTTAAGGACTGGTTTGTACGCAGTGATACCTCCTTAATTAATGAAACTGAAACTGAAACTAACACCGTTCCTGAATAAAGGAAATTTTTGGTACCATTGTGAAATGTGCTTCATGCAGCGTTCTCAGGCTGACATGTGAAACTGGTTTGTCCATCTGTCGTGTCCTCCTTGGTGAGGCGATGCTGACATGGTCATCACAGTTCCCAGATACATGTGCCACGTCTACAGCAGCACCCCAGCTGCAATATTAGTTCCAGGTTGTCGTGAGCCAACCCACCGAAGGAGACGCTGCAATGCCACTTTGCTGGTGATTACTGGTGGTTATTGTGCTCCAACACTCACATTATACTACCTGTTAAAACCTCCCATTGTCGACGAGATTGCTCAGTCGTGGATGCGATCACCATGAGCAATTGCCCCCCCCCCCCTTCCCCTTCCCCCCCCACCGTCCTCCCCGCCCCCCCACCGTCCTCCCCCTCCCCCCCCCCCCCGGAGGGCGTCTCCATATCCATACAACTACAGTTCTCACAGACTCGTTGATACCAGTCACTTAGACTTGAACTCAAGTCTGGCGTGAAAGGCCACAGTAGGTCAGCCCTCGTTCTCTCCATGAGCAGTGAGGATTGTCAACATGACGCTGGCTGAGCTCTCTCTCAAACTGACCAGCAAAGATCAGTGGCCGTTATACCGTTCAGTGAGTACCCAGTCTGACAGTGAGATAAACGGTTG
>JADBJO010005786.1:61277-63777 GCA_016801955.1 Conus betulinus | reverse complement strand
TGTTCTGTACAGCAATCACTATGCCTCGTGCTGTGTTCTGTACAGCAATCACTATGCCTCGTGCTGTGTTCTGTACAGCAATCACTATGTCTCCTGCTGTGTTCTGTACAGCAATCACTATGCCTCGTGCTGTGTTCTGTACAGCAATCACTATGTCTCCTGCTGTGTTCTGTACAGCAATCACTATGTCTCGTGCTGTGTTCTGTACAGCAATCACTATGCCTCCTGCTGTATTCTGTACAGCAATCACTATGCCTCGTGCTGTGTTCTGTACAGCAATCACTATGTCTCGTGCTGTGTTCTGTACAGCAATCACTATGCCTGCTGCTGTGTTCTGTACAGCAATCACCATGTCTCGTGCTGTGTTCTGTACAGCAATCACTATGCCTGCTGCTGTGTTCTGTACAGTAATCACTATGTCTGCTGCTGTATTCTGTACAGCAATCACTATGCCTCGTGCTGTGTTCTGTACAGCAATCACTATGCCTGCTGCTGCGTTCTGTACAGCAATCACTATGTCTCGTGCTGTGTTCTGTACAGCAATCACTATGCCTCGTGCTGTGTTCTGTACAGCAATCACTATGCCTGCTGCTGTGTTCTGTACAGCAATCACTATGTCTCGTGCTGTGTTCTGTACAGCAATCACTATGTCTCGTGCTGTGTTCTGTACAGCAATCACTATGCCTGCTGCTGTGTTCTGTACAGCAATCACTATGTCTGCTGCTGTGTTCTGTACAGCAATCACTATGTCTCGTGCTGTGTTCTGTACATCAATCAATATGCCTCGTGCTGTGTTCTGTACAGCAATCACTATGCCTGCTGCTGTGGTCTGTACACAGCAATCACTATGTCTGCTATGTCGTGCTGTGTTCTGTACAGCAATCACTATGTCTCCTGCTGTGTTCTGTGTGTGTTCTGTACAGCAATCACTATGCAATCACTATGCCTCGTGCTGTGTTCTGTACAGCAATCACTATGTCTCCTGCTGTGTTCTGTACAGCAATCACTATGCCTGCTGCTGTGCTGTGCCTGCGGCTGTACAGCAATCACTATGTCTCCTGCTGTGGTTCTGTACAGCAATCACTATGGCTCGTGCTGTGTTCTGTACACACTATGTCCTGCTGCTGTGGTTCTGTACAGCAATCACTATGCCTGTGCTGTGGTTCTGTACAGCAATCACTATGCCTGCTGCTGTGTTCTGTACAGCAATCACTATGCCTCGTGCTGTGTTCTGTACAGCAATCACTATGCCTGCTGCTGTGTTCTGTACAGCATCACTATGCCTCTGCTGTGTTCTGTACAGCAAATCACTATGCCTCGTGCTGTGTTCTGTACAGCATCACTATGCCTCGTGCTGTGTTCTGTACAGCAATCACTATGCCTCGTGCTGTGTTCTGTACAGCAATCACTATGCTCGTGCTGTGTTCTGTACAGCAATCACTATGCCTCGTGCTGTGTTTCTGTACAGCAATCACTATGCCTGTGCTGGTGTCTGTACAGCAATCACTATGTCTGCTGCTGTGTTCTGTACAGCAATCACTATGCCTCGTGCTGTGTTCTGTACAGCAATCACTATGCCTCGTGCTGTGTTCTGTACAGCAATCACTATGCCTGCTGCTGTGTTCTGTACAGCAATCACTATGTCTCGTGCTGTGTTCACAGCAATCACTATGCTCGTGCTGTGTTCTGTACAGCAATCACTATGCCTGTGCTGTGTTCTGTACAGCAATCACTATGCCTGCTGCTGTGTTCTGTACAGCAATCACTATGCCTCGCGTGCTGTGTTCTGTACAGCAATCACTATGTCTCCTGCTGTGTTCTGTACAGCAATCACTATGCTGTGCTGCTGTGTTCTGTACAGCAATCACTATGCCTGCTGCTGTGTTCTGTACAGCAATCACTATGCCTGCGTGCTGTGTTCTGTACAGCAATCACTATGGCTCGTGCTGTGTTCTGTACAGCAATCACTATGTCCTGCTGCTGTGTTCTGTACAGCAATCACTATGCCTGCGTGCTGTGTTCTGTACAGCAATCACTATGCCTGCTGCTGTGTTCTGTACAGCAATCACTATGCCTCTGCTGTGTTCTGTACAGCAATCACTATGCCTCTGCTGTGTTCTGTACAGCAATCACTATGTCTCGTGCTGTGTTCTGTACAGCAATCACTATGCCTGCTGCTGTGTTCTGTACAGCAATCACTATGCCTGCTGCTGCTGTGTTCTGTACAGCAATCACTATGCCTGCTGCTGTGTTTCTGTACAGCAATCACCATGTCTCGTGCTGTGTTCTGTACAGCAATCACTATGCCTCGTGCTGTGTTCTGTACAGCAATCACTATGCCTGCTGCTGTGTTCTGTACAGCAATCACTATGCCTCGTGCTGTGTTCTGTACAGCAATCACTATGCCTCGTGCTGTGTTCTGTACAGCAATCACTATGTCTCGTGCTGTGTTCTGTACAGCAATCACTATGCCTGCTGCTGTGTTCTGTACAGCAATCAC
>JADBJO010005786.1:46277-48777 GCA_016801955.1 Conus betulinus | reverse complement strand
GGTGATAATAGTAGCAGTAGCAGCACCAGCAGTAGAAGTAGCTGTAGCAATAGTAATAGTAGTGGTAGTATTGGTAACGGCATCACCAAAAAAAATCATACGATGACATGATAATATCAGTAGCAATCGGAATGTTAATGGCCGCAGCAACATAAATGGATAGTCGTCTCTCGGAGGAGGAAACGAGAGAGAGAGAGAGGAGAGAGAGAGAGAGGAGAGAGAGAGAGAGAGAGAGAGAGAGAGAGAGAGAGAGACAGACAGACAGACAGACAGACAGACAGACAGACAGACAGACAGAAACAGACTGAAAATGAATGAACGTATGAATGATTGATTGAGTTAAGCTCATAAAGCCAATTCTCAAGGGGAGGGTTCGGTGGGATGGGGGGTTGTACATAACTATCAAAGAATAAACGCACGTTACACATGCTAGAATAACAACATCGCGATGAGGTCACCAGATCACAGAAGATATTAAGTTGAATGTGACCGTCAACACATCAACGCACGTATCAACAATCATTACGATTCCCGTTCGTTGACAGCTTTGGTATCGCCGGAAGCTATATTCACGTCTTCTCTCGTAGCACAGTAAAAGCTGCCCACCTTTCTGGTCATCTCCTGTAGATATGCCCCGTTATGTCGCTGATGGTCACGTTTTCAGCGTGAACATCCCGCGGGTCTTCTGATCTCCGAAACGTCTACGGGATTATCTCTGCACTCTGAATTATTATGGTCGTCCTCAGTTCCCATGTCTTCTGATTTTTTTTTTTTAAAACAATATACAAGTAGGGTAACTCTTGCTCCCACAAGAGGAGCAAGAATTACCCTACCTGTTTATTGCTCATTATTTACTGTTCCCTGCCTCATTTTCTTATTTACTTTCCTCTTTTTTTTTTTTTTTTTTTTTGGTTTTGCGTGGAAGTAACTGGTGGCCTGTTATGTTCACGGAACAAGTCACGCAGTTCTTCACCATAGTCTTCATTAACCGCTTGGCTCGACCGACGCAACATCCAGCACGATCATCGTGTCCGACAGCCACAGTGTGTTGGTTACACGGTCCCATGTTGATTTCATCTCGAGTGTCACTGCGCCGTTTGTCGTGCGCAGGCTGTGGTGTTTGGGACGAAGGAGAACCGCTGTCACAACGAGGAATCTCACCCACATGCAGCGAAGCTGTTGCCGGCTCTGTCATCACTGTACATCATGATGAGGCTAGGTGGCCGTCGGCGAAAAAAAAAACAACAAATCAGACGGAGAGAAACCTTGCCTTTTTTCTGCTGGTTATTTCTGCGTAGCTCTGCCCAGCGCCTGTCTCTGTTTACCTGTGACGGCCATTTCCGTCCGTACACTGCACTGTGGCTTTGAGCTTGCGTTGCAGGGGGTCGGTCGGTATTTGTAGTCGAGCGTAGGATCGCACCATGTTTGTTTTCCTGTGTTTTCAATTTCAAAAGACGACAGCGTCATTTACTGTAGCGCAGCGTTGAGGTAGTCGCTTCCAAAGTGGATGGGGAGACCTTCAACCGGCAGAGTGGGCAATCTACAGGCGATGCAGGTTCAAATCTATCAGAGCAGCTAAAAGAACGTCTTGCTGGTTGCCGGTCAAGGGAAGCCACTCGAGAAAGACAGACAGAGAGAGAGAGAGAGAGAGAGAGAGAGAGAGAGAGAGAGAGAGAGGAGAGAGAGAGAGAGAGAAACAGATAGTTCAAGCAGACATAGAAACACAGAGAGAGGGAGAGAGAGAGAGAGAGAGAGAAAACAGCGACAGAGACAGAGGGATAGAAACAGACAGACGGACAGACAAAGACAGAGACAGACAGACAGACAGACAGACAGACAGAAAGACTGACCGACAGAGAGACAGACAGACCAACAGACAGACCAACAGACAGACCAACAGACAGACCAACAGACAGACAGACCAACAGACAGTCCAACAGGCAGACCAACAGACAGACAACAGACCAACAGACAGACCAACAGACAGGCCAACAGACAGACCAAACAGACAGACCAACAGACAGCCAGTCCCACAGACAGACCAACTGACAGACCAACAGATAGACCAACACACAGACCAACACACAGACCAACAGAACAGAAACAGACCAGAGAGACAAGAGACCGACCGCCACCCCCCCCCCCCCCCCCCCCCCCCCCCCCCCACCACCCCACCCCCCCCCCCCCCCCCCCACAGACAGAGAGACTTCGAGACGGGTCAGAACCGTCAGACCAGCAACCCCAGCTGGAGCGTTTCGCGAGCTCTGGCACCGTGCGCGTGGTGCCGCTGCTATAAGAAGCCCAGAGAGAGAAAGAGAGAGACGGGAGGGGAGGTGGCTACGTCAGGGCTGTTCTCCTCCGAGCGCCCCCCGGTGTGTGAGCAGCGTGTCTGTGACCGGCTGGAAGAGGATGGAACTTTTACGCTCTCTCCATTCACAGAGAAGGCAGGGTGGAGTTGAATGAGGGAGGGGGCATCCGCCCACCCCACCGCGAAAGACAC
>JADBJO010005786.1:25000-32261 GCA_016801955.1 Conus betulinus | reverse complement strand
TAATTGTAGAGCACTGTGGACACGAATAATAGAGCCAAACAAATAAAAAGTTTATTTACAAATCGTGACTGCAAATTAAGATCAGCCATAAGCAGCCCATTTTCCATTTCAGAAGAACTTTCAATTTGTTACGTCCCTGTGCGTGGACCTGTATGGTTCCCAAAGCTTGGTGAGACATTCTTTTTCCTCCCGGAAGCAGGAACTGTCCAGTTACTTTTGGTTATTTCAGACTGCAAACTAAAAGATCGTACCATTAAGAAACGAAGACAATAATCATCGATATCACTTAAAGTGTGCAACCAGACGACTTCATTCGCGAATTAAGTTTGTTCCGGTACCAGCCGCCGTGGCGAAGTGGTTAGCGTCGCGGACTCCCGGCTGGAGGTCGTGGGTTCGAATCCCATCAGAAGTCATGTGGTTTTTTTTCTGCCCCGACCGGCTCCTACCCAGAGTTGAGTTTGCTGCGGGCTCAGTTGGGAAGACTGGGACCACACAGTCGAGTTTCATCCACTTAATGGATGCGTTTTCTGAGAGTGTTGCTCAAATTTCCTGACCACACTGCAGGTGCCTGTATCTCTCGGGCCTGGTTGACGCCGGGATATATTATGAAAGGAAGCGTAGAGTACAGCCCTGTCATGTAGTCTCAGACCGAAATGGAAATCCGTAGCATCATCTTAATCATCCTCATTCTCATCGATCAGCATAAAAAAAAGTCTCAAATTCTGTGGCCCTTCATGCCCTGCTCTCATGGTGACCTCAATTTCGATGTCCTCTCCACGTCTGTGGCCTTGGTTTGGTTCCGTCGGGGTCACCGGTATCGGCGAGTCCATGGGGGCTGTCGTTGGACGGACGTGGTGGCGCCCTCCGGAGGGAGAGCTCACTCACGCCGGCTCCGCGACTAAGCATTTATTGTCGTCAGTAGGGGGCTTAGTAGGTGGTGTCCTGCGTATGTTAGATCAGAACAGGCGCCACTGAACACCACTGAAGTGACTCGGGCAGCAGTGCAGTGTCTCCTCCGGTGGGTTGCCTCTTGACGACTTGACATTGACTGCTCCCTGTGGATTGCTGGTGCTGGGGCTGTGGCGGGGCCGGCCGGGCTGTGGCTGTGGACGGGGGTGTCGGAAGGAGCGGCGTGGGGTGCACTGCCTCTGAGGTGGCGCAGAGGTTGGGACAAAAAAAAAAAAAAAAAAAAAAGTTTGTTCCGGTAAATGATAGCTTCTACGCATGGCCGTACGACCGCTCTCCGTCTCTATCACCATCTCTGCGCTCATTTCTCGTTTTCGCCGTGATTGTCAGGTCCAGCACTGCCGAAGAACATCAAGGTCTTCACGGATGTCGAAGGGATTCCTACAGTCACGTGGGAGCAGGTGGGCGACGTGAAGAGTTCTGAGTGCATCCTGGAAGGACTTGACCAAGGAAGCCCACCAGGCCGCGGGCAACAAAAGCTACTGTCAATTCCTCAAGCTGCCTGCTCTAGTTCCTTTCCAAAGCGTGACGGTCCAGGTCTCCAACCATGAGGCAGACCAGGTCACTAAGGAACATCGTCTGGACACCCCTTACGTGTTTGTTCCGCGTAGGTATTGCTCTGTGCTGCTGCTGCTGCTGCTGCTGCTGCTGCTGCTGCTGTTGCTTCTGCTGCTGCTGCTGCTGATAATGATGAAGATGATGATGACCTAACTACGACAACGATGATGATGATGATGACGATGATGATGATGATGATGATGATGATATCGATGGCGAAGACGATCCGACCATATGTATTCACTATTAGTACCACACAGATAAACTGCCAACATTTTTCTAATGGCTGGGTTCACCTGGACTTTGGTAGTTGTTTGTCTCTCTAGTGACAGTTTTCTCTCTGCTGACAGCTCTTGTAAGGCTGGTTTAACCTGGAGGGCTTTGATAGTTGTTTTTTTCCCTCTGGTGACAGTTTTTTTTTTTTTCTCTACTGAAAGCTCTTCCAATGCTGGTTTACCCTGGAGGACTTTGATAGTTGATTTTCTCCCAGCTAACAGCTCTTATAATGGCTGGTTTAACTTGAAGGACTTTGGTAGTTCCTTATCTTCTGACAGCTCTTCTGATGGCTGTTTTAAGCTTGAGGATTTGGTAGTGCTTTATTTTCTGCTGAGAGCTGGACAGCATTGTCAGCCAGTTTTCTGTCTGCTGACTGCTCTTCTAATAGCTTGTGTAAACTGGAGGACTTCGGTAGTTGGTTTTTCTGTTTGCTGGTAGCTCTTCTGATGGCTGGTTTAAGCTGGAGGATTTGGGTGGTTGTTTATATTCTGACGCGCGCATCTAAAGGCTAGCGCAACCTATAGAACCTTGGTAGTTGATTTTCTGCCTGTTGGTGGCTCTTCAAATAGCTTGTGTACACTGAAGGACTTTGGTAGTTGCTTTTCTGTTTGCTGGCAGCTCTTCTAACAGCTTGTTCACCTGGACTACTTTGGCAGTTGGTTTTCTGTCCTATTACAGCTCTTCTAATGGCTGGATTAACCTGGATGGCCTTGGAAGGTGCTTATGTTTGTCTACTGAAAGCTCCTCTAATGCTCGATTTAACATGGGAAACGTTGATAGCTGGCTTTCTGCCTGCTCTTTGCTAAAACCACCACGCATCATAGCCTCATTACGCAAGATCGTGGTGTAGTGTTGATGGTCCATGCACTGGTCCATGCGCAGTGACGTCCCTTTGTTGAATCCAAACCAAAAACTTCTCTGGCTTTCTGTGCTACAGATCATGTCATGTTCACATAGACGAGTGATGCATATGGAGGAAGAACTAAGAAGAGATTTCGCAATCAAATTTCCACAGCTGCCCTGATAGCATGCATATCTATATATTTCAGGTCTGGTTCACTCCCGGATCCAGCCAAGAGTAAAGTACAATTCTATTATTCAGCCGCAAATGGATGTCCATTATGTCATTGCTATAATCATCATGTTAGTATGACATAGACAAATTTCCGAAAGTGCCCGTAAATACTTAGGATGTGGAAATAAGGTGGGAGAGATAAACAGTCGCAGGAGTTATAAAATGAAATTATAACTCTGGCCATGCTTCTCCACCGCCAACCTACTTCCATATCTCTTCCTTGTGATTCAGAGAGTTTCTTCTATGCCCATTGTGTTGTTTTGCCGTATTCTCGGTTTACATGTGAAGGGTGAGAAATCTGATGGGGAAAAATGCGTTAATCTCTCTTAAATCATTATTTTTGTTTTAATGATAGTTATGAATTGTAACAACAACAACAACAACAATAATAATAATAATAATAATAATAATAATGACAACAACAATGACAATAATAAAAATATGATAATAATAATAATAATAATAATTGGATAAAAGAAAAAAAAGGTTTAACAAAACCCCGAATGGTTCAATTACTTTTAGCCAACATACCCTCATACTTTTATCCATCTCCCCTCCTCTCGCAGGGGTCGTGAAAGAGGTCAAGGTGAAGGAAGTCGGCGTGTCACACGTGGACTTCTCGCTGACTGACAGCGTGGTGGGCAGTGACGTCAATGTTGGTTTTTACGTCATCAATGGAACACGGATCGGCTGTGGAGCAGTTCAGATCAACCTGGCCTGCAGCAAGGTCTCTGTGTGTGTGTGTGTGTGTGTGTGTGTGTGTGAAACAGTAAGGAACTGTGTTAATAAGGTTCAATAATTATGTTCTTGAACTATGCCAACATACCTCTGTGTGTGTGTGTGTGTGTGTGCGTGCGTGCGTGCGTGCGTGTGTGTGTGTGTGTGTGTGTTTGTTTTTGTGTGTGTGTGTGTGTGTGTGTGTGTGTTAAGGCTGGAGACTGGTGGGCTGCAAACTTAATCCCAGCGCACTCATACCGTTAAAACCTCTCTCTCTCTCTCTCTCTCTCTCTCTCTCTCTCTCTCTCTCTCTCTCTTAGAAGTAGTAGTAATATCGTTTGTTGTTGTTGTTACTGCTGCTATCAACCTTAACTGTTGCTGCTATGCTTTTGCTACCACTGCCACTGTTGCTGCTTCCACTCGTAGTACTGATACCAAGAGTAACTGCACCCTCTGCCGCTATTACTTCAAACAATGCCGCCGCTACCAACACCACCATCGTTACAGCTACAACTCATACTACTCCCACGCCTGTGACATGTACTTCCAACCCCATCAGCATCACCACTTGTTTCTCTTCCATTTCACAGCCCGAAGAGCTGGATCGATGCCAGCTGAGGGTGTCACGTGTTTCCCTCAGCGCCATCACCACGTCTGAAGCTTCCAGCACCAGCACCGCAGCCATGGACACTACAGCGGCAACGACGATGATGATGTCGACGGCAATGGCCACAGGTAAAGAAAGATAAGCTAGAAGACAGGGTTCTATTTCAGCCCGTCGTGGAGAAAGGGGTCAGGGTCGAGGACTCACCGGCTGGGGGGTCGTGAGTTTCGATTCCTATCAGAGCGACTCATTTGTGGGATTTTTCTGCCCCGACCGGCTCCTACCCAGAGTTGAGTGTGCTACGGTTTTAACTGCGAAGACTGGGACCATAAATGCATCTCTGAGAGTGTTGCTCACATTTCGTGACCAACACTGCAGGTGTCCGTATCTCTCGGACCTGGTTGACGCCGAGGTATATCATAAAATTAAACTTAGAGCGCAGTCTTGTTATGCAGTCTCAGACCAGAATGGAAATCCGTAGAATGGAAATCTTCAGGCTGGAACGGAAATCCGTAGAATGGAAATCTTCAGGCGAGAATGGAAATCTGTAGAATGGAAATCTTCAGGCCAGAATGGAAATCCGTAGAATGAAAATCTTCAACATTCTTATCCTAATCGATCAACATACAAATGATTTTTTTTTTTCAAATCCTGTTGCCTTCATGCCATGCTCTCATGGTGACATAAGTTTCGATTATTTTTTCACGTCTATACCCTTAGTTTGGTTCTGTCGGGGTCACGGGTGAGATGAGAACTGTGTCGCTGGACAGAGCTGGCTCCGCGACCAAGCAATTGTTGTCCTCAATGTAGGATTTTGTACCACTTTACACCACTAGAGTGACTGGCAGTGATGCAGTGTCACCTTAGGTGGGTTGCCTTGATATTGAAGCTGGACAGTGTCTGCTCCCTGTGATATTGAGGCTGGACAGTGTCTGCTCCCTGTGATATTGAGGCTGGACAGTGTCTGCTCCCTGTGATATTGAGGCTGGACAGTGTCTGCTCCCTGTGATATTGAGGCTGGACAGTGTCTGCTCCCTGTGATATTGAGGCTGGACAGTGTCTGCTCCCTGTGGAGCCGTAACTGTGGCGGAACGGGCCAGGCTGTGGCTGTGGATGGAAGTGTGTGTGTGTGTGTGTGGGGGGGGGGGGGGGGGGGGGGGGGGGGGGGGGGTGAGTGGCGCGGGCGGGATGCGACCGAAGTGTCACGGAAGACGAGAAAAAAAAAAAAGCGATGTGGGCGAAGTGGTAAGCGTCGCCGACTCCCAGCTGGTAGGTCACGGTTCAATTCTCGTCGTCGTATATTTGAGGGATTTTCTGCCCCGACCGGCACCTACCCAGAGCTGAGTTGTGTTGTGCGAAACACAGTCGAGTTTCATCCGCTCAATATTCTTGACCAGTACTGCAGGTGTCTGTATCTCTGGGGCCAGGTTGACGCCGGGATATATTATAAAAGTAAGCGTGGAGTGAAGCCCTCTCATGCAGTCTGAGACCAGAATGGAAATCCGTAGCATCATCTTCATCATCCTCATCGATCAGCATAAAAAAAATGTCTCAAATTCTGTGGTCCTTCATGCATTGCCGTCATGGTGAACTCAGAGTTAATTGCCTCTATGCGTCAATGGTCTTGGTTTGATTCTGTCGCGGTCGTCGGTATCGGCAAATTTATGGGGACTGTCGTTGAACCGACGTGATAGCGCCCTCTGGAGGGAGAGCTCACTCACGCTGGCGTCCGCGACTGAGCAGTTACCGTCGTCGGTATTGGGCTTAGTAGGTGGTGTCCTGCCTATGTTAGATCAGAACAGGCGCCACTGAACATCACCACAGTGACTCGGCAGCAGTGCAGCGTCTCCTCTGGTGGGGTTGCTTCCGGACAACTTGTCATTGACCGTTCACTGTGAAGTGCCGGGGCCTGAGCTGTGGCGGGCCGGGCCGGGCTGTGGCTTTGAGGGTCAGAATGAGCGGCGTGGGCGCAGTGTCACTGAAATGGCACAGAAGATGGGACAAAAAAAAAAAAAAAAAAAAAAAGGATTCCACAACTGGATCCTCAACCATCGTCTCTCAAATGACGACCAACAATCGCGCTGTTAGAGAGACTTACAGACGGACGGATGGGCAGACAGACAGATTCTCAGACTGACCGACCAACAAGCAGAGAGCATTTCGTTGATGGATGGTTGGATGGATGAAAGGATGGATGGATGGATGGATGGGTGGATGGATGAATGGAGGCTTCATCAGGCGGTATACAGTCACACTGGGATGGTTTAGGTCTGGTACATCATGAATTGTTTTGACAGGCCTGTTGCATCAAACGTTAAACAGGGTGACCTTCTGTGACAGTGGGTTGAATTTATTTCCATTGAGTAATATCACGGAGAATATGTAAATTCCAGACTTGGCTCAGTTTTGAGTATTTACATCAGATGAGAGTGGAACAGATTGTGTCTGTGAGTGCACTCATATTCTGTTAAATTGGCTTAGACTTTGGTAAGGTAAGTTTTTTCATCTGACTGAGTTAAATTGGGCTAAAGGAGGAGTTCATCCCCCCCCCCCCCCCCCCCCCCCCCCCCCCCCCCCCCCCCCCCCCCCCTCCCTTCCTATTTTTGGTTTGTTTCGATGTGAAGGGGTTAACATAGATCAGGTTACGTTTCTATGGAGTAGGTTAGGTACAGTAAGGAAGGGCTAGGTTAAAAGGGTTAGGCGGCATTAACTCAAAGTTAGGTTAGGCAGTTTTTCAACCGAGCGACCTACTAATTCTCACATAGATCACGGACTAGCGCGGCGGCGCTAGTTTCTCTCTTAACTCGGCAATTCATGTGTGGTTCAGGGAGCTCGTCGTGCCGGGACGATCTATAGAACATTGTCTTAACTGAACGATACTTTCTCAAAGGGAAAGAACACATCCCACTACCTGAAAATACTGTTGGTCGATGTTTAGAGTCAAGAAACCATTTGCTGATTTCCTTCACACACACACACACACACACACACACACACACACACACACACATATATATATATATATATATATATATATATGTAAATATATATGTATAATATATATA
>JADBJO010005786.1:20000-22500 GCA_016801955.1 Conus betulinus | reverse complement strand
GCAATGGCATCGGTGTGGTGCGAGATTGCTCTGCCCCCCCCCCCCCCCCCCCCCCCCCACCTCCTCACCTTCTCTCCTAGACAAGTTGTCCGTTTTGGTCACTTAATTAAGAACTGGTAGCTGAAGGTCAGCTCCAATGGATTCTGACCCTCAAGCATAAGCTGTTTTTTTAAGGGGGGGGGGGGGGGGGGGGGGGGGGGGGGAGGAAGGAAGAAGGGAGTTGACAAATGTATGTAGTGGTAGTAGTAGTTGTGTTAGTAGTAGTAATACAAGTAGTAGTAGTAGTAGTTGTAGTAGCAGCAGCAGTAGCAGTAGCAGAATTTTGGTGTGTGTGTGTGTGTGTGTGTGTGTGTGTGTGTGTGTGTGTGTGTGTGTGTGTGTGTGTGTGTGTGTGTGTGTGTGTGCGCGCGCGTGTGTGTGTGTGCGTGCGCGTGTGTGTGCATGCGTGCGTGCGCGCGCATGTGTGTGTGTGTGTGCGTGCGCGTCTGCGTACATGCGTGCGTGTACATTTGTGTGTGTGTGTGTGTGTGTGTGTGTGTGTGTGTGTGTGTGTGTGTGTGTGTTTAGTAAACACACACTCTCTCTCTCTCTCTCTCTTATTCCCCCACCCCTATCTCCCTATCCCCAACCCCTCTAACCGCTCGATAAGCCATTATAAACCATCGATAAGCTCGACACATTCCTGTTTCACCAGACAACCCCGGCTCATCCAACGGGATGTGCAGCGGATTTGCTCCCGATGCATTCTGGGAATATGGCGTGTCTGTGGAAAGCAGAACGAAAGTACGGTTGTACCCGGGTGACGTCCATTTCCAACGTCATCACTCACCCCACCGGTGAGCATGCCATTTTCACCTCCTAGCCGCGGAGATGGATCAGTTCACCCACGTTCGTCCGTTAGTTTACTTGTTTGTGCATCTGTGGCAGCAGAATTACGCAAAACAAAAACAAACAAACAAAACAAACAACAACAAAAAATACACCCTAGGAACTAATTTGAACTAAAGTTCATTGACACAAACTTAAAAGTGAAAATACTCTACAACCAAATGAAAGAGAGACACATTACAAAATAGAAAGCGACGCGTTTCGACCTCTTTGGTCTTCCTTGGGCAAGACAAACAAGATTGAAGACAATGAAAACGAAGAACGACCAGTTACCTGTCTTCTCAAGTTGGGCGCGTTTGGCGTTCCGTTCTTCGTTTTTCATTGTCTTCAGCGTTGTTTGTCTTGCCTGAAGAAGAGCAAAGAGGCCGAAAAACGCGTCGTCTTTTGTCTTTTTCCTTGTTAAGTTCCAATGTTCGCCTGCTGTCATCTCACTTTGAAACTAAAATTTTCTGGTACAGGCGGCGGTGTTCCTGACTAAAAAACCAAAAATATGAATTCAAAATATACATTTGAATTTTCTTTTATAAACATTCACACTGAAAAAAAAAAAAACAAGGAGCAAGAAAGGCTTAGTTTCCATATACAATACGGAATAGATAAGCAGATAAACACATCTTCAGAAATTAGAAAATGCAGAAAGTCAGCATTTTGTGTTTTTCTTGGACTAAGCTCAAGTGGTAACCGGTTGGCTACAGAAATGTTCCGGGTGCACGAGCGTTGAGAGAGTTACTATGAAATCAGTAGGTGGTGGGAAATGCAAGATTCTGTAATAACTGCAGAGTAGAAAAGGGTTAATTTGATCTGGCGGCTAGCACGCCTGCATGGAATATTATTAATACTATTATTGTTATCATTATCATTATTACCATTATTGTTTTTATTTTTATTGTTATTATCATTACTATTACTTTTGTTATTGTTGCTATGTTTATTATAATGATCATCATTACACTTATTATTGTCAGTAGTAGTATCATCATCATCGTTATTATTATTATTATTATCATGATTGTTGTTATTATTATTACTGTTATTAGTAGTAATAGTACCATTGTTATCATCACCATCACTATAACTGTTACCATTGTTACCATTATCATCATTACTATCATCAGTATTATCATTAGAGACCACGCTCTATGCGCTTTACAATCCAGGCTCTCGCTTACAAAACGGGTTGCCTACCTGGGTAGAGCCGACGGAAAAGCTGCCTGCTGGCGCTACATTCACTCGCTTCTCGCGTCATTCAGTCTGTCAGTCAATCACTTTTTTCATTCTTAGTTTCTTTTCTTTTTTTCCCGGCGCGTGCGATGTTTCCGCCCGTCATCCACACCGAAGGCCAGACTGGTCTTCTCTTCCGAAAATTAGTGATAGAGTTTTTACGTGTGTGCAAGATGTTAAACGTGCTTTCACACAAGGAACCTCGGTTGATAGCCCCATTCGAATGGTTTGTTTTGGGGCAGTGGGGTGGGGGGTCAGAAACAATGTTAACTCCGTCCGTGTGAAAAATGAGAGAGAGAGAAATGAGAGGAGAGAGAGAGAGAGAGAGAGAGACGAGAGAGAGAGAGAGGAGAGAGCTCGAGAGAGAGAGGAGAGAGAGAGAGAGCGGAGA
>JADBJO010005786.1:7500-10000 GCA_016801955.1 Conus betulinus | reverse complement strand
CTCCTTCTCTCTGTCTATCTCTCTCCTCCCCCCCCCTCTCTCTCTCTCTCTCCCAACCTCTCTCTCTCTGTCTGTCTGTCTCTCTCTCCCTTCCTCTCTGTCTGTCTGCCTATCTGTCTGTCTGTCTGTCTCTCTCTCCCCAAAACCTCTCTCTCTGCCTCTCTTTCTCTCTCCCCCTCCCCTGTGTCTGTCTGTCTGTCTCTGCCTTTCTTTCTCTCTCTGCCTCTCTCTTTCACTCTCCCTGTCTCCCCCTCTCTCTCATTCTCTCTCTCCCTCCCCTCCCTCCGTGCCTCTCTCTCTCCCTCTCTTTCTTTGCCTTTCTCTCTCTCTCTCTTTGCCTTTCTCTCTCTCGCTTTCTCTGCCTCTCTCTCTCTGCCTTTCTTTCTTTCTCTCTGCCTCTCTCTCTCTCACTCTCTCTCTCTCTCTCTCTCTCTCTCTCTCTCTCTCTCTCTCTCTCCCCTCCTCTCTTTCTCCTTTCCTCCCCCGCTCTCTCTCTCGCTCGCTCTCTCTCTCTCTCTCTCTCTCTCTCTCTCTCTCTCTCTCTCTCTCCCTCCCCCTCTCTCTCTGCCTCTCTCTCTCCCTGCATGATGTGAGACACAAACATTTTACATCAGATTCCATGAAAAACCTTGTTCAGAGACGTTCCGCCTGATGCGATCTTTGAGGTCTTGAAAGAGATTAATATTTTTCATCGGATCTGAGATTTTACAGTGGAAAGATTTTTAACAATATTTCAGATGCGGTTTTAGAAGATGTATTTTAAATAATTACATGAATGAATGACTTGTGAGTTGATTTTTAACATGGTGACAGCCGTGATATGGCCTTTGTGGTCGGCTGGGCTATAAGCAACATTACCTTACCTTAACTTCTCCCCCCCCCCACTCTCTCTCTCTCTCTCTCTCCCGACCTCGCTCTCTCTGCCTCTCTCTCTCTCTCTCTCTCTCTCTCTCTCTGTCTCTCTCTCTCTTCCCCCTCCCCCTCTGTTTGTCTGTCTGTCTGTCTGTCTCCCAACCTCTCTGTGTGCTTCTCTCTCTCTCTCTCTCTCTCTCTCTCTCTCTCTCTCTCTCTCTCTCTCTCTCTCTCTCTCTCTGTGGTATATCAGCCGGTGCTCTCTCAACCAGCTCCCAGTTCCCAGCCTGTGACGGTCAAGATCGGAGACGGGAGCTGTGAGAACGAGACGTACTGCGACGGGCCTCTGGAGAAGGGCAAAGACTACACGTGAGTCACTGATGATGATGATGATGATGATGATGGTGATGGTGATGATGATGATGGTGATGGTGATGATGATGGGGTGATGGTGGTGGTGGTGGTGGTGGTGGTGATGATGATGATGATGATGATGATGATGGTGATGATGATGATGATGATGATGATGATGGTGATGGTGATGGGGTGATGGTGGTGGTGGTGGTGGTGGTGGTGATGATGATGATGATGATGATGATGATGATGATGATGATGATGGTGGTGGTGGTGGTGATGATGATGATGATGATGATGATGATGATGATGGTGGTGGTGGTGGTGGTGACGATGACGATGATGATGTTGATGATGATGATGATGATGATAATAATAATAATAATAATAATAATAATAATAATAATAATAATATAATGATGATGATGATGATGATGATGATGATATTAATGACGAGAAGAAGAAGAAGAAGAAGAAAGAAGAAGAAGAAGAAGAAGAAGAAGAAGAAGAAGATCGACAACAAAAGAAGACGACGACGACAACGACGACAACGAAGAAGAAAAGGAAGATGATGATGATGATGATGATGACGATGCAGAAGAAGGAGAAGAAGAAGAGGCGGTATTAGAAACAATGATTAAAATGATGATAATAATCATGATTGCATTGCTACCTAGAGTTAGATCTAGTCTCCCGACTAAACAAAATGCACTGCTCACTCGTAGCTTGCGACAGCCATCCGGCCATCTTCCTCAGCGATGCTGTTGTGACTGAGTGAACGCGATTCAGATCACACAACCATGGGACTTACCCAGGTCACGTGACCGAATCAGTGAAGCGTACACTGGGGGCAAGGTGTAGCGGCCCCGGTCCCTGTTGAGCGGGGGATTGGTAGCTGCGATGATCTGCGATGTAGATGGCCTCCTTGACCCTCGCTGGAACCACTTGTTTTCTCTGTCCAGGATGTTGACGTTGTCCGTGTCAAATTGGTGTTGCTCGGAGGGCAGGTGTGCTCCGACAGGTGAAGAGTCCCTCTTGTGCTCTGTGAGTCTCTTTTGGAGGGGACATTCTGTTTCTCCGGCGTAGTGTTGGTTGCAGTCACAGCAGTCTCTTCAATCTGTCATGATAGTGTTGATAACAGTATTGTATATGTCTATACTATGAGATAAGCGTCTCACGTCCTACATGCAAGGACAGTTGTGCTTTTAGGTGTCGTATTCTCTCTCTCTCTCTCTCTCTCTCTCTCTCTCTCTCTCTCTCTCTCTCTCTCTCTCTCTCCGTCTCTGTCTGTCTG
>JADBJO010005786.1:0-2500 GCA_016801955.1 Conus betulinus | reverse complement strand
TCCTCCTCCTCTTCCTCCTCCTCGTCTTTTTTTCTTCCTCTCATCGTCGTTCTTTTCTTTCCTCTGTCGTCTTTTTCCTCTTCCTCTTTCTCTTCCTCGTCCTCGTCTCATTTGCAGCACGTTTTGATTGCCAACGTTTTTTGGACACTATTTCTGATTGTGTATTACTTTAGAGGCTAACTTTTGGATCTTTGTATGATGACTTAATGCCGCTGCTTATGAATATGAACTTTATTAAGTGTATTGTTTTGCTCCTAATTCTCTGAATATGCTCTCTTGTTTCTGATTACCAGAATATATTTCATTTCCCATTAATGGTACAACGTTCTGTAGGAACACCCCTTAATATTCCAACTTTCCAAACATGATCCATTTCAAGATAGGTGGGAGATTAATCTTTCAGAACGCCAGCTCTCCACTCCTGAGAAGGAAGTACTAGAGAAAGGACTGAATTTTGCAGTAGCGCCGGACAAACTACCAGTGGCTGACCTTACCACGAGCGTGGAAACGGCTTGCAGATACATTAGTCCCAACTCCGAAGAAGCGACACACCTACGGTCTGACAGCGTCAGAATCCTGAAGCAAGCCAAGCTCCCCAAATCCAGCCTCACAGCTGATCAAAGACGTGCCCTGGCGGACTTGAAGAAAGCAGACTCCATAATGATTCTGCCAGCAGACAAGGGGCATGCAACAGTCATCATGTCTAAATCCATGTACTACGAGAAGGCGAACAAACTCCTGGAAGACACAGCAATCTATGAACTTCTCAAGAAAGACCCCACAACCAAGTTCTCCAACAAACTGAGGGAGATACTCAAACGCCTCAAAGACACGGGCCGACTAACGTTGGAACAGTTCAGGAAACTGTACCCCACCGTGCCGGATGTACCCATGTTCCATGGTCTGCCTAAGGTGCACAAGAACGACGTCCTCCTCCGTCCCATAGTTGCATCCAGAGGTTCCGTCATGTATGAGACGGCAAGATTCGTGGCGGACATTCTGGCCCCTCTGGTAGGACACACAGAACACCACATCCACAACAGCGCCGACCTAGTGGAGAAACAGTAATTATACACTTTCCCAGGATGGACTCCTTGTGTCATACGACGTCTCGGCACTTTTCACCAGTGTACCATTGAAAGAGAGCGTGGAAATCATCAGACGCAGGTTACAGAACGACCAAACTCTCCACCAACGCACATCTTTGACAGTGGATGACATCAGCGACATCTTAGCTTGCTGCCTCACTACCACCTGCTTCACCTCCAAGGCGAGTTCTACCAGCAGAGAGAAGGAGCAGCCATGGGTCCACCGGTGAGCCCTATAGTAGCCAACCTCTTCATGGAGGACTTTGAAGAGAAAGCACTGGCCTCGTTCCACTCTCCTCCACGCTACTGGGGCCGCTACGTAGACGACACCATGACCATCCTACCCCAACGACTGGTAGAACAGTTCAGTGAACGTCTGAACAACCAACATCCAGCCATCAAATTCACGACAGCGGAATATCAAACATTGTCAAGACCTATCATGGGGGAAGATATCACCGAATCGCAACAGCAGCAAATGTGCGACTTACATGTCGTCTCAATGTCGTCCTTACTTGGACATGTTGATCGTTGACAATTACTGCTTTAAACAACGAAGTCACCGATCGATGTTCTCTTCGTTCAGAATCCATTTCATTTCAATGCAGCCAACACACACACAAAAAAATGTCTTTGAGGATGGAAAGAATGTCTTTGAGGACTGGAGGAATGTCTTCGAGGACGAGAAGAATGTCTTTAAGGACTGGAAGAATGTCTGTGAGGACTGGAAGAATGTCTTTGAGGACTGGAAGAATGTCTGTGAGGACTGGAAGAATGTCTGTGAGGACTGGAAGAATGTCTGTGAGGACTGGAAGAATGTCTTTGAGGACTGGAAGAATGTCTTTGAGGACTGGAAGAATGTCTTTGAGGACGAGAAGAATGTCTTTGAGGACTGGGAAGAATGTCTTTGAGGGACTGGAAGAATGTCTTTGAGGACTGGAAGAATGTCTTTGAGGACTGGAAGAATGTCTTTGAGGACTGGAAGAATGTCTTTGAGGACGAGATGAATGTCTTTGAGGATGGGAAGAATGTCTTTGAGGACTGGAAGAATGTCTTTGAGGACGAGATGAATGTCTTTGAGGATAGGAAGAATATCTTTGAGGACTGGAAGAATGTCTTTGAGGACGAGATGAATGTCTTTGAGGATAGGAAGAATATCTTTGAGGACTGGAAGAATGTCTTTGAGGACGAGATGAATGTCTTTCAGGACAGGAAGAATGTCTTTCAGGACAGGAAGAATGTCTTTGAGGACAGGAAGAATGTCTTTGAGGACAGGAAGAATGTCTTTGAGGACTGGAAGAATGTCTTTGAGGACTGGAAGAATGTCTTTGAGGATGGGAAATATATCTCTGAGGACGAGAAGGGTGTCTTTGAGTACTTAAGGACTGGAAAAACATCTTTGAGGACTGGAA
>JADBJO010005785.1:150348-151766 GCA_016801955.1 Conus betulinus | reverse complement strand
TTGCTTTTTGAAATGAAAACTTGACAGTTCCATAAAGATTGAACTTGAGTGATGCATTACTTAGTCAAATTTGTTCGCAGTAGTACTCTCTCTCTCTCTGTCTCTGTCTCTCTCTGTCTGTCTGTCTCTCTCTGTGGTGAAAACAGTAGTATTGTTTGGACGTGAAACTGGGGGGACGGAGGAGGGGTGAGGTGAGTTGATGTTCTGGAAAAGCTACAACTGAGTTTTCTTTAAATATGTGTTGGGATTAAATAAAGATACTGTAACATCCATGATTTACGGCAAAACTGAATTCTAGCCTTTTAAAGTCCTAGTAAAAGCAAGAATGGTCAGACAATTCCAAGAGGTAAAATAAAGATAGAACTTCAGTGACGTATTGCTTAGTCAAATTTGCCCGCCGTAGTACTTACTACGTATCACTTTTCCCTTCCTTTTTTGCTTTTTGAAATGAAAAACCTCCTGACAATTCCATAAAGATTGAACTTCAGTGATATATTACTTAGTCAAATTTGCCCGCCGTAGTACTTTTAGCCCGTACCACTTTTTCCCGTTCACTTCGGTTTTTGAAAATGAAAAGGCCCTGACACTTCCAAGAGGTAAAAAAAAAAAGAGATGGAACTTCAGTTTGTCTGGAACCCAGTATCGTCTAGTCTGCACACGATCTTCTCTCCCTGTGCCGAGTTTAAAAAAACAACAGCATACCTGTTTTGACAAGCTTTCTTCCAGTAGTGTTGCAAGTTTTGTGTACTGGATGGGGACATTGATCTGTGGAACAGACCGGGTTGGAACAGGGGAAGAGGGGTGGGGGTGGGGGTGGGGGGGGGGTCTGTATGTTTCTGTGTGAGCTAAGAGGATGGAGGGAGAAGGGGAGAGGATGGAGGGAGAAGGGGAGAGGGTAGGGGCTGGTTTTGATCATGTGACTTGTGAGAGCACGGCGCATTAATGACTAATGCAAGGTATTGTGCTTCTCTCTCTCTGTGACTGTCTCTGTCTTTCTGTCTCTCTGTCTCTCTGTCTCTGTCTCTCTGTCTCTGTTCTCTCTCTCTTTCTCTCTGTCTCTGTTTCTCTGTCTCTGTCTCTGTCTCTCTCTCTCTCTCTTTTCTCTCTCTCTCTCTCTCTCCGTCTGTCTGTCTCTCTGTGTCTCTCTCTGTGTGTCTCTCTGTCTCTGTCTCTTTCTCTCTCCGTCTCTCTGTCTCTCTCTCTCTCTTCTTTCTGCTCTCTCTCTCTCTCTCTCTTTCTCTCTCTCTGTCTGACTCTCTCTCTCTCTCTCTCTGTCTCTCTGTCTCTGTCTCTCTTTTTTCTCTCTCTCTGTCTCTCTGTCTCTTTCTGTCTATCTCTGTCTTTCTCTCTGTCTCTCTGTCTCTGCCTCTTTCTTTCTGCCTTTCTGTCTCTTTCTCTCTGTCTCTCTCTCTGTCTGT
>JADBJO010005785.1:137848-140348 GCA_016801955.1 Conus betulinus | reverse complement strand
TCTGTCTGTCTGTCTGTCCACCCGCCTGTCTATTTGCCATTACCTCCCCGTTTCTATGGTAATCAGAATAATAAACTGTCTCTCTTCCTGATTCTCGCCGTTTGTTGGGGTGTTATTTTGTGCAAATCAGTTGGCTGCTTGTGTCGTTTTCACCTTGCCTGCATACATCTCTCTCTCTCTTGCTTTGCGAGAGAGAGAGAGAGAGAGAGAGAGAGAGAGAGAGAGAGAGAGAGAGAGAGAGAGAGACAGAGACACAGACAGAGACAGGGACAGAGAGACAGAGACAGAGAGAGACAGAGAGAGAGAGAGGTTATGTGCTTGCGCTGCGCGGGCGCGCGCGCGCGCGCGCGGCGCGTGTGTGTGCGGTGTGGTGTGGTGGTGTGTGTGTGTGTGTGTGCGCGCGCGCGCGCGAGCGCATGTGTGTGTGTGTGTGTGTGTGTGTGTGTGTGTGTGTGTGTGTGTGTGTGTGTGTGTGTGTGTGTGTATGTAAACCCCCCCCCCGCCCCCACTTCTACCTCTGCTCACAAAAAAACACCTAACAACACACAACAACAACAATAAAAAAGAAAAGAAAAAGAAAAAAAGTAAAGCACCTCAAGAATTTCAACCAAGCTGGCTCTAATATAGAACTCTCGTCACTGAAACTGGGAGATGCAAATGAAGGGGGAATAATGGAAGTTGGGCAAACACATAGCGTTCTCTTAACCTACAAACTTATGACAGCTATATTCCCTCAGTCCCTCTTTTCTTGCCTCCCTATCCCTCCCTCCCTCTCTCTCCTCTCTCTCTCTCTCTCTCTCTCTCTCTCTCTCTCTCTCTCTCTCTCTCACACTCACACACTCTCGTTTGCCTTTTTTTTCTCTGTACTTGGGAATGTCCAGGCATAAAAACAGAAGTTTACTGTATTATTCTTTCTTTCAGTGTTTGAAGAGCTTATTATTTTTCTTGTCCTGACTGCGCTACGGCAATACACACTGTTTTTTTCCTCTCAGAAGTTCAAACAGTTATAAAAAAAAAAAAATCTTTATGGACAATGGAACGGCATAGAAGACAAATGATGTGCTTGGGGGCGTATAGAATCCCACAGAAAAAAAAAAACCAAACAAATAAACAAACTCAGTGGGAGAAAGAGGGGTGGGAAATCTTCTTTTCTTTCTTTCTGCGTACACAGGCTGATACTCCTGCGGACACTGCCTGTATAGACAGGCAGTGGAGTTTAGTGTGTATGACCGTTTTTCATCCCGCCATTAAGGCAGTCATGCTCCATCTTCGGGGAAGAGGGGGTGGGAATGACATGACCTCTAACCCCCATCTCCTTCAGCATGGACCGGGACACTGTCCATGCCGGCCCCTCAGGTCAGCAGCCTGTGTTGCCTGTCACTGTCACCGCTCCACCACAGACAGGCTGTCGGTTCGTCAGTGTCAGAGACAGACAGACTTAGGGGAGGATAAGTGTCTTCGTCTTTCGCTTCTTCCGTGTCAGAGATAGACTTAGGGGAGGATAAGTGTCTTCGTCTTTTTTTTTTTTCTAGTTAGAGTTTCACTGTTGCGCATATTGAAGGCATTCAGCACTTCCTGTTGATCTGATTGACTCTCTGCAAGCCCCATGTTCACGGATTAGCTGCCTGTTCGCTAGAATTCGCAGATGATTGTGTCAAAACCGTGAAGTTTGAAACACATGAATGGTGGTTCATAACGATGATGATGATGATGATGATGATGATGATGATGATGATGATGAAGTAGTAGTAGTAGTAGTAGTAGTAGTAGTAGTAGTAGTAGTAAATATGAATTACGTGTTTTTCCCCTCAAAGTAGAAGTAAACCACTGCAGCTGTTGTAAAGATTATGACCGCTCTGGCCATCAAACTATACGAACAGTGAACACATACGTACAGGAAGGAAAAGCTCATTGGAAAAAAAAAAAAAAACCGCGAGAAGATTGCGACTTTCGCGTATACATTTATCTGCACCATTTACACAAGAATATGATACATTTGAGCATGGAAGTACATGGTGATATTTATTCCAATGGGCCCAGCATGCTGAGTTGGTTGTTTTCGATTGCGCTTAATTGTGTTCGCTTCCAGCAAAACGTTGACAGCTTCATTGCCAAACACCAATGTGACTCAAGAGCCCATTCTGTGACGGGACACAGCATCTAAAAGGAGAAGATTGAAACACACGCTTCGAGGGACGACACGGACTCCCCCCCCGTGAAATATTGATGTCAGTACAGAACTGCAGCGTTTGCGATGAATCACTTCTGCCATGTTTGTCCACCTCACTCAGCAGCACTTGCCCTTTTCCTCCCTGTTCACTTTGTTCTGTGAAATGAATGAACACCTCTGGAGACTTCCAAGAGTGTAGCAGAATGAACACTACAAGAGAACATAGGTTTTTGTTTTTTGTCTGCCACACGTGTTTGGAACTCTCTGCCATCTAATCTACTGAGACATCTCTTTCCGAGTTTAATAAAACCCCATACCTGTTCCAACACG
>JADBJO010005785.1:125000-130000 GCA_016801955.1 Conus betulinus | reverse complement strand
AGAAGATAGCAGGGATGAGGGATAGCAGGGCTGAGGGAGCTTCACTGGCTGCCCATGCGATGCTGTTGTCAATGCCAAGTCAGCCTTCTGTTGGTTGGCAATATATGGAAGGACAGGTGCGTCATACGCCAACAATCGCCGTTTTCCCCTCTTTTCTCCTGCAGAATTGTTGGTTGTCCTTTAGGAAAACAGCGACAACCAAGGAAACCAATTATCATCGCTGTTATCCTTCAGGGTCACAACTGATATCCCTTGATTTTTTTTTACGTTTTTTTTTTTTTCGAGGAAAAATGGTTATCCTTGTGGGAAAGTGCTGTAATCGGGAAATCAGTTATTTTCGTAGTTTTCTCCGTGTTGCTTCGACTTCTGTATTCGTCTTTTGGCGGAGTAAATGCCAATGATAGCAGATATATGGGTATGTCAGGATTACAGAGAAAATAGTGATAGCGACCGATTTCATGTTTCATTCCTTTTTTCACGGGGTAATTGCTTCTCTCAGGAGGAAAAAAAAAAAGGAAAACAGTTGTCGTAAAGAAATTCGTGACAACAATTGTCATGCTCACATAAAACATGAAAAATTTTAATGTCTTAAGGAAAATTGAGGAAAAAAAAGTTAACAACCTTATAAAGAAACAAGAAACACACACACACGCACACACGCACGCACGCACGCACGCACGCACGCACGCACGCACGCACGCACGCACGCACGCACGCACACACACACACACACACACACACATACACAAAACGACACTTGTGATAACAGTATTAATTACTCTTTCTGTTTTCAAATCAGGGTAACTGCTTGTTTTCCCACACAGGAGAACAGAGACAAAAACAACTATGATCAGCTTTTGACGCCAGTAGAGTGCCATAGGTTACATCTTTCTGTTCCAGCAGGGCCGTTTTCGTGATGACCAAACATCAACTCTGGCATTGACGGCTGGAATTTCATCCCCACTATCCGGCCGCATCTTGCATTTGCTGATTGCTCCGATCCCCCTCCAGTACAAGAACCCTTTTCCCATCCAAAATCGAAAAATGTGTGAGTGAGTGAGTGAGTGGTGTGAGTGAGTGAGTGAGTGAGTTGTGTGTGTGTGTGTGTGTGTGTGTGTGTGTGTGTGTGTGTGTGTGTGTGTGTGTGTGTGTGTGTGTGTGTGAGTGTACGTCCCAGCGTGATCTGATCTCCCTCCTGTACAAGAACCTTGTCCCGTCCAAAATCGAAAAAAGTGTTGAGTGAAGTGTTTGAGTGAGTGAGAGAGTGAGTGAGTGAGTGAGTGAGTGTGTGCGTAAGCGCGCGCGTGTGTGTTTATGTGTGTGTGTGTGTGTGTGTGTGTGTGTGTGTGTGTGTGTGGTGTGTGTGTGTGTGTGTGTGTGTGTTTGTGTGTGTGTGTGTGTAAGTGTGTGTGTGATGGTGCGTTTGGGCATATGTCTGTGCATGTGTGGCATGCGTACGTGTACATATGTATGTGCGCGCGCGCGCACACACACACACACACACACACACACACACACACACACACACACACACACACACACACACACACACACACACACACACACACATGTATAAAATCTCTCTCTCTCTCTCTCTCTCTAATATATCATATCTATATATATATAATATATATATATATATATATATATATATATATATATATATATATATATATATATATAGCTAGCCAGCTGGCTATATATAGATGTGTGTGTATATTTCTATCTCTGTCTCTATATCTATCTATCTATCTATCTATCTATCTATCTATCTATCTATCTATCTATCTATCTATCTGTCTGTCTATCTATTCATATACAGGGTACGTATCACTCTTCACCACCTTTTCCCTCACTCCATCCTCTGCACTATATTAAAAGTGTCTAACGATTTTCCGTAAGTGCCGAGTCGTGTTTTCCGTCAGTGACCATTCTTCAATATCGGTGTGTTTCATCTGCATGGGATAAACCGTGATGGGATAAATGGGATAAACCGTGACTGGACACAGACACTCACGCGCGCGTACGCACACACACACACACACACACACACCACACACACACACACACACACAACACACACACACACACACACACACACACACACACACACACACACACACACACACACACACACACACACACACATACACACACATACACACACACACAAACTCATCAGCCAAGAACTTTCTTGCTTTCGTCTTAGCGAGACTATACCATCTTTTTGTTCTAATATATTTTCATCTCTTGTGTTTTTCAAGGTACTCTGCAATGAAATTCGGTACAATAGCTGAGCTAATCGAAAAGTTTACTTACACCTTCATCGTCCTGATTTTTTTTATTTTTTGAAATCTTGTCCGAAGAAGACCCAAATGTCGAAAACGCATAGTGTTTTGTAAATTGTTTTTCCCTGTTAACGGGCGGATTTTAGTTTTAAGTCCTTTAAAAGAAATGTGTTTCAATTTTTCGCTTACAGTTACCTCGCTTTGGAACTAACAATACATCGTTCACTAAGAACAACCGATTAAAAAAAAAAAAAAAAAAAAAAAAAAAAAAAAAATATTATATATTATATATATATATATATATATATATATATATATATTATATATATATATATATATATATATATATATATATGGGCGGTGCTGGGCAAATGTCTCCAGAAAGCACCTGGCCCCACAGGCTGCACACCAAAAAAATTAATGCGCCAAAAGTAGTCGTGCTGAAGGAGTCGAGTATTTTTAGACTGGCGCAGTTAGATTGGTTTGAGAATGTTAATTGTGTCTGAAAGTTGATATTCCCCATTTTCTTTCATACGGCCTCAAGGCACCAGCCGGGCGGATCCAAGCAGACGGAAAATGAAAATCAAAGGAATGGGACTATTTGGACGCTTCCAGCTGCGCAAAGATAGGGTCACGGACGGGTGAGTGCGAAGGTCTGAGAGAGATGCCGCCAGCTATAAGGGGTATTTGAAGATTGTGATTTTCATCGGCGACACCCCCCCCCCCCCCCCCCCCCCCGCCCCCCCCCCCCCCCCCCCCTCCCCTCCGCCCACTCCTTGCCCCCCCCCAACAGGAAATAACTGGTGGGGAGTTGTTCTTTTCATCAATTATTAGTTTTAACATTAAAAGCTGGTTCAAATTTATGCTAGGCCTCAAGACGCTCGCATGGATGTTGTTATTGTTGTGGTGTTGTTGCTGTGTTTGTGTTGTTGTTGTTGTTGTTGTTTGCTCGCTGTTGTTGTGTGTTGTTGTCGTACCCTGGCTAAAAGATTCCAGGGATCATCCAAACAGCCGAAGTACTTGAAACACTTGCATCAGCTGGGGATGAGAACATTACGTGTGTTGACCGTTTTTTTTTTTTTTTTTGTATTACCCCCCGCCGCCGCATGGGCAGCCACACTCCGACTTCGGGGGATTTTGGAGACTGATAATGTTATGCTAGGAGCTTGTCACAGCCCGAAGACAATCCCCGCGTAACTATGCAGAGCATAATAGCGCTTTGATGTAGCCTTGGTGTTCCAGCCTATGTCAATTGGCCTGACACAGCCTTAAAGATTATTAGGATGTTTTTGTGCAAATATTCTAATTGTGGCGTGTGACCGCACTGGGGGGGGGGGGGGGGGGGGGAGGGGGGGGGGGGGGGGGGGGGGGGCGCTCGACCTTATGGCGGCGGCTTCAAGCCAGAGGCAAAGCGCTGGAAGCCATCGTTCATGAATACTTCATGGCGGCCGACCTCAGCCTCAGGACTGGGACGGGCATTCCACGAGGACATCGTTCCGCTGCCACCAGTTTGTCACAGCCTGCGGACAGACACGTTTCAGCAGACCCTCACGACGGTCAGACAGCCCTCACGACGGTCAGACAGCCCTCACGACGGTCAGACAGCCCTCACGACGGTCACTCAGACACAGCCCTCACGACGGTCAGACAGCCAACGACGGTCAGACAATGACAGACAGCACAACCTCAGGCTCCTGTCTCTTCGTCATTCCACGGGAGAATCACGATTTCTGCCCTGGCAAAACCGATCAACAGTACTGCAGAATTCGGCCCCATTGAAGTTGCGCGAGGGTCGGCGGCCCTGGTCTTTGAAATTTTCAAGTTGTTTCCAAACTTTAGAAAAATAAGTCTCAGAGAGAGAGAGAATCGAGAGAGAAGAGAGAGAGAGAGAGAGAGAGAGAGTGTGACGTTAGGAGGAGTGAGGGGGAATCAGTGACGTGTGTGTGAGGGGGAATAGGGGGATGGAGAGAGAGAATCAGAGACAGAGAGACAGAGTGTGGGTGTGTGTGTGAGAGTGGTAGATTGAGATTGTACGTGAGGGTTGACGAGAGAGAGAGAATCAGAGAGAGAGTGAGAGAGTTGTGGTGTGGGGGTGTTGTTGGGTTTGTGTAGGGTAGAGAGAGAGAGAGAGAGGGGTGGGTGGGGGGGAGGGTGGGGGGGGGGGGGGTAAGGGGAGGGAGGGGGGGGGGGGGGGGGGGGGGGGGGGGGGGGGGGGGGGGGGGGGTGGGGGGGGGGTGGCGGGATGTACACATGTCAAATGCAATGCACCAAGGGAAGTTAGCTGACAGGGTATTCAATAAGAAGACCCCACAAGATAACCTCCCTTGGAAAAAAACAGCGCCTTTCTGTCATAAATTATGTGGACTGATTCGTTTTAAATGATGAATGTGCCAACTTTTTGTGGCTTGTGTGTGTGTGTGTGTGTGTGTGCGCGCGCGCGCGCGCGCGCGCGTGCATCTTCTTTTTTGCATTTTAAGATAAACATTAAGGTGTTTTTTCTCTATCTTACATGACGGAATGAAAACACAAGGAGAAATCACATTTGAAGGCATGTAAGCATGTAGTATTTCTGGCGTGTCACACCAAAGTTTACTGCAAAGCTCTTCCCTGTCCGCTCAGCAATGCTTTGTCTGCTCCACATCTTTGTTCATGAATCTGTCTGTCTGTCTGTCTCTCTCTCTCTCTCTCTCTCTTCGTCGTCGTTTGCTTATT
>JADBJO010005785.1:115000-117500 GCA_016801955.1 Conus betulinus | reverse complement strand
AGAGAGAGAGAGAGAGAACGAAAGAAAACAAAGGCTGAAAGAAAGAAAGAAAGAAAAGAAGAGCGATGAAAAAAAATAAAAAGGAAAGAAAGAAAGGAGGACAGGGGAGAAAAGGAATAAAGAAAGAAAGGAGAAAGAAAAAAAAAAGGAAGAAAGAAAGGAAGAAAGTAGAGCGCAAATGAAGGCAGTGAAATAAAGTAGCACGTTTCATAGGCATTGTGGCCACACGCCTCCATTAAAATTTTGCACCAAACCCCTATATAATCCACCACGTAAGCGTTTTGAAGCCTTGCATGCATTCGAACCAGCAGTTCATATCAAACTGATGATCGATCAAAAAAGAACAACCCCCGCCCACCAATCGTTTCACCTATTTTAGGGGATTGTCCACCCACGACATAATTTACAGTCTTCAAATACATGACCTTCTCCTTGGCTCAGAAAGTCACAGTTCAGCTCTTTGCGCTCACCCGTGACCCTATATTTGCACCAGCCGGGAACACCACTCCCCTCCCCCCTCCCCCGCCCCTCAAGGGTCCCATTCTCTTCATTTCAATCTGTCTGCTTGGAACCATCTGGCTTGTCTCGTGATGGCTATATGAAAGAAAATCAGGAATACCAACTTTCAGACACATTAGAGATTCTCAAAACAATCTCATTTTGCCAGTCTATAAATACTCGACTCTTTAAGCAAGGGCCTTGGCGCATTATTTATGGTGTGCAGCCTGTCGTAGTGGCGCCGGCCTACGGAGAGAGGAGGAGGAGGAGGAGGACGGAGAGAGAGAAGAAGAAGAAGAAGAAGAAGAGAAGAAGAAGAGAGAAGAAGAAGAAGGAGAAGAAGAAGGAGGAGGAGGAGGAGGAGGGAGGAGAGAGGAGGAGAGAAGAAGAAGAAGAAGAAGAAGAAGCTGGAGGAGGAGGAGGAGGAGGAGAAGAAGAAGAAGAAGAAGAAGAAGAAGAAGAAGAAGAGAAGAAGAAGAAGAAGAAGAAAAACCAGAACAGGCATCACTGGATGCCACAAACAGTGAGCCAGCAGCACGGCAGCGTCTCCTCTGGTGGGTTGTCTAATATCGCCAATCAGACGTAGACTGTTCCTTGCGGATTGCTGATGCAAAGGACTGCGGAGGTACAAGCATGAATGGAGAGGGGTGGCGGTGGGGGTGGGGTTGGGGGGTGGGGAGGAGGAAGGGCAAATTAGTTGTGTTGTGTGTGTGTGTGTGTGTGTGTGTGTGTGTGTGTGTGTGTGTGTGTGTGTGTGTGTGTGTGTGTGTGTGTGTAATGTCACTAATAGTAGCACTAAAGAAGAAGAGACAGAAAACGAGGCTTGAAAGCTTCTCTGGCAAATGCGGCGGCAGGAAACAACAACAACAACAACAACAACAACAACAACAACAACAACGACAACAATGACAACAAACCACCTTGTTGAAGAAACTGTCTATCAAAGTCAATTCAGAGTGTTCCAGGTGGGCAGAGACAGTTGAAGACGTGACAATTCACAGGCAAAGATCATCAGAGACATCTGACAGACGCTGCACACAAATTTGATCAGAACACCTGATTAACTCAGGAACACGCTCTCTCTCTCTCTCTCTCTCTCTCTCTCCTCTCTCTCTCTCCTCTCTCTCTCTCTCTCTCTCTCTCTCTGTCCTCTCTCTTGTCTGTTTGTATGTTCTGTCCGTTTGTCTTTGTCTGTCTGTCCGTTTGTGTTTCTCCTCTGTCTTTCTGTCTCTGTCTCTCTCTCTTTGTCTCTCTCTCTCTACCTCCCCTCCTTCTCTCTCTCTCTCTGTCTGTCTCTGTCTCTCTGTCTGTCTGTCTGTCTCTCTATGTCTGACTGTCAGTCTGTCTGTCTCTCCCTCCTCTCCTCCTCTCTCTCTCTCCGTCTCTCTCTCTCTCTCTCCCTCTCTCTCTCTCTCTCTCTCTCCCTCTCTCTCTCTCTCTCTCTCACTGTGTTTGTCTCTCTGTCTGTCTGCCTGCCTGCCTGTCTGTTTGTCCGTCTGTCTGTCTCCATCCCCTACCACTCCCCTGTCTGTACCAATGGAGCTCCTTCCTCACATTCCCGTGTTGATGGTCACCTCCCCCCTCCCCCCTACCCGCTAGCTCTCCCTGTCTCCCCTCTCTCCCTGTCTCCCTGTCTCCCTGTCTCCCCCCTCTCTCTCCCCCCTCTCCCCCTTTCTCCCTCTCTCTCCCCTCTCCCCTCTCTCTCCCCCTCTCTCCCCCCTCTCTCCCTCCCAGCCCATCAGGCCCTGCCTGTGAAACCAGGAAAACAACGGTCCTCAGGATGATCATTAATTAAGGTATATTGACAGTGGTGTTCAGCACACACACACACACACACACACACACACACACACACACACACACACACACACACACACACACGAGCGCGCGCGCGTGCACGCACGCACGCACGCTTACACACACACACACACACACACACACACACACACACACACACACACACACACACACACACACACACACACACACACATTGTTTATAA
>JADBJO010005785.1:92500-100000 GCA_016801955.1 Conus betulinus | reverse complement strand
CGTGGAGTGAGCGGTTGTCAGGATCTGATTGTAGTTGGGGGGTGGGGGGGGGGTGGGGGGGAGTTCATAGCCTTGATCTCTGTTCAGGCTGCACACAACAGTCGCCCCACCAGGTCTCGCTGTCACAACAACAACAGTGAGCTAACGAAGACAGGGCGACCCTGCCGAAATATTCTCCAAGTAAGTTTTTGATTCGGAGTCCTATAACCATTTTTCGAATGTTGAATCGAGAATCCCGAAACCTACCTTCTTATTGAGTTTGATTGGATTCAAAGTGAGGTGACTTGGAGAGGCAGAACTTCATGACAAATTTCAAAAGGAATTTGAAGTAACTCCGCCAGTAAACATGGACGACCAAACTGCAAGAGCAGTCGCTAATCTTCTCAAATAAGAACGCCCATCTTGCGCCGAATTCGAGAAGACAAGTGATTGCTCGTTCTTCTTTTTCATTGTCCGGGAAGTTACTGTTTATCTTGCCTGAAGAAGAAGACCTAAGAGGTCGAAACGCGTCGCGTTTCGTCTTGTAATAGTTTGTTGGTCCATTTTTGGTTGGCAAAGGAAGTTCGATTGACGAGGCAAGCCGGACGTGACTGTCACAGGGTATGTCACAGACTGTGTAACCTAAGTCACGCCCGGCTATTGTCATTTATAATATACTCTGTAAACGTCGCAAACGAGATATGTATGAAAAGATCTGATGCATTAATAGAATGTCACATTGTAAACGGCATGCGTGTGTCAAAGGAAGTATGTCTCTGTCTGTGTGTCTGCCTGTCTGCTGTCTGTCTGTCTGTCTGTCTTTTCTCTCTCATGACGTGCCTGTGTCAAAGGAATTCTGTCTCTCTGTCTGTCTGTCTGTCTGTCTCTCTCTCTCTCTCTCTGTCTCTCTCTCTCTCTCTCTCTCTCTCTCTCTCTCTCTCTCTCTCTCTCTCTCTCTCTCTCTCTCTCTCCCAGAAATTTAAACGATCGTGCGAGTTTTTGTCCACTTTGACAGGACCCACAGAAGACAACAAAGTTCATGTGTGTTCTTTCGTGTCCAGAATGAAGTGACCTTAGACAACCATGTATTCTACCAAAAGACTTTGGACAAACTTCCTGTGTTCAGGTTTAATGTTGGGAACTGTCATCGACAAATGCTAAAACAGTGAAGGAACTTGGCGGCGTATATGTACAGAGGCTTTAGATGAAGAAATTCTATATCAGTTTGTTAACATTCCTTTTTGGTAATAGATAATGCATTGCTGTTTTATGTGTATCCCCATCAAAAGGGCCATGGCCCTTATGTGTGGACATCTTTGTTCGTCTGTCTTGTCTTTGTCTTGTCTTGTCTCTGCCTTCTTCTCTTGTGTCTCTCTCTCATCTCTCTCTCTCTCTCTCTCTCTCCCTCTCTCTCTCTCTCTCTCTCTCTCTCTCTCTCTCTCTCTCTCTCAGACGCAGACACCAACTGTAAACTACATCAAAGAAATGTTGCATTCCATGTCAGACTGCTGGGACCGTCACAGGGAGTGTATAGGGAGCACTGTAAACCACTTGCGACTGTAAAGGAAACTGTCACGAACTACTGTCAACTCAACGTGTGACACTAAAGCAGGTGTAACATATAGCGACCTCCCCCCTCCCCACCTACCACACACACACACACACACACACACACACACACACACACACACACACACACACACACACACACACACACACACACTCACACACACACACACACACACACACACACACACACACACATACACGCGCGCGCGCGCGCGCGCGCGCGCGCACACACACACACACGCCTGGCTGATAGGAATGTGTCCACAAACTCAGGAATCTGTCACAAACTCTGTACAATATTCATTCATGATTGAACTTGAGGTGTGTATCATAGTGTACATCACGCGTTGACAGTCAACAGAGGTGTCACAAACGCGTGGACTGGGAAAGGTGTGTTATGAACGCTTTGTCTCTCATACCGTAGAGCGTAAAATCGTGCCTGACTCTCCACAGAGGTGTCACGCACACTGTCCAAAACGCGTGGACCGGAAAAGGTGTGTGTCACAAACAACTTTTTATCTGTCCAGCGACTTTTGTGGAGGCAGCGTCACGCCCGGGGGGCCAGAAGCGGGTGGGTGCCTGTTGACGTGACGTGCACGGTCCACAATGGACAACCTGGCTGCCGTGTTGCACGGCCCTTTGGACCTCCGAATGGTCAGTGTGTGTGTGTGTGTGTGTGTTGTTTGTGTTGTGTTGTGTTGTGTTGTGTTGTGTTGTGTGTGTGTGTGTGTGTGTTGTGTTGTGTTGTGTGTGTTGTGTGTTGTGTTGTGTTGTGTTGTGTGTGTGTTGTGTTGTGTTGTGTTGTGTTGTGTTGTGTGTGTGTGTGTGTGTGTGTGTGTGTGTGCGTGCGCTGCGTGCGTGCGCGCGCGTGCGTGCGTGTGCGTGCGCGCGCGCGTGTAGGTATCTGTGTGTGTGTGTGTGTGTGTGTGTGTGTGTGTGTGTGTGTGTGTGTGTGTGTGTGGTGTGTTTGTTTCCATCCATCTGAGAGAGAGAGAGAGAGAGAGAGAGAGAGAGAGAGAGAGAGAGAGAGAGGGAAACAGTTTTATTATTCACGGATCTGCATACTCATTCTTTAACTGCTCATTTATTTTCTCACCTTCTTTCCGATTTTTTGTTTGTTTGCTTGTATTTTGTGTGTTAATACATTTGTCTGTCCTCCTGTCTGTCCTACGATTCAGCCTGTTTGTTCATAGTTCTCGTCAGAGTCTCTGTCAGTCTTGATCCTGTACTTCTTCCTTTTCCTTCTTGGTCTTTTTATTTGTTTGTGTGTTTTCTCTTTTCGTCTGCGTCGAATAGTACGTTGTTTTGTTTTGTTTTTTAATTTAGGGGTTGAACTTGGTTTCGGTACAGAGGAATTTTCCCCTCGGAGTTCACATTAGTTCTGACTCCATTTCCCATACAGTCCTTCCAATGAGACTATAAACCGAGGTTCCGTGTGTGAACGCACGCATAACATCTTGCACACACGTCAGATCCCATCACCAACTTTCGGAAGAGAAGGCCAGTTTGGCCGTTGGTATGGATGACACGTTACACATAGCATGCACCTTCCCCGAAGTTGGGAGTATGGCTGCCTTAATGACGAGATAAAAAAACGGTCATACACACAAAAAACTCCACTCCCATGTTGGGTGGATGGGATTAATCCTTGCCTGTCTATACAGGGAGTGTCCGCAGGAGTATCAGCCTACGTACGCGGGGAAAAAGAAAAAAAAAAGCGGGGGGCGGGGGGGTGGGGGTGTGTGTGTGTGTGTGTGTGTGTGTGGTGTGGGTGTGTGTGTGTGGGGGGGGGGGGGTGATGAACTTGGAATGAAGGATTGTAATTATTAGCGTTGATGTTGCATGATAATACGTAATAGGGGTACCGTAATGGACATTTGTGCGGTCAGTATTTGAACTTGGATATTAATTAAGGATTGTGTTAAGAAGTGTTTATGTCCCATGGTAGTACGTTAATAGGGATACCATGGTGGACATTTTGTGCAGTCAGTATATGAACTTGGAAATTAATGATGCATTGTATTAATTAGTGGGCGTACATAATAGGGGTGGCACGGTAAACACCCCTCTGTCCTTAGGTACACACACACACACCCACCGACCCACCCACCCACCCACCCACACACACACACACACACACGCTTGCACGCACGCACGCACGCACGCACGCACGCGCGCACGCGCGCGCGCGCGCGCGCACACACACACACACACACACACACACACACACACACCACACACACACTCGCACACACGCACGCACGCACGCGCATGCGCGCGCGCGCACACACACGTACACACACAATACACACACACACACAGACCCGCACGCACGCATACGCGTGCGCGCGCGCGCGCACACACACACACACACACAACACAAACTATACACCAACAAATATATACTCACACATCACACACTTACAAACAAATATATACTCACACATCACACACTTTACACACACATACGCACATATGTACACATACACAGACATGCACACGCGCGCACACACACACACACACACACACACACACACACACACACACACACACACACACACACACACCACGCGCGCGCGCCGTCACGCACACACAAATGCACGTACACAATCACACAAATACACACATACGCACACACATGCACGCACGCGCGCGCTCACGCACACACACATGCATGACACACACACACACACACACACACACCACACACACACACACACACACACACACACATTCTCATACACACACACACACACACACACACACACACACACACTACCACTCACACGCACGCACACGCACGCGCACACGTACACAAATGTGCGCGCGCACACACACTCACACACACGCACACACAACTATACACCAACACAACACACCACAACACACGCACACACACACATACATACATACACACGCGCGCGCGCGACCCACCGTCCCTTCTAGTCTCTCTGATTTACTCCTCTTCCCACCCCCCCCCCCTCCCTCCCCCCCCCCCCCCCCCCCCCTCTCCCTACTTCCTCTCCTTCCCCTAGAGCTGCTTATGGGACTGCTGACATCAACTAACAGTTACAATGACTAATACTCTTAGTCCACGGTGTAACAGGACGCCTTCCCACCCGCCTCCCCTCTGAAAGCAGCCCAGCCTGTGATTAGCTGTTTCTTTGTCTGACTTTTTGGTCTGTGCTCCGTCCCCCCCCCCCCCCCCCCCCCCCCCCCCCCCCCCCCCCCCCCCCTCCAACCTTCCCCCTCTTCTCCAACCCCCCACCCCCATTTCCCTCCGTGTTTCCCCCCTTCCCTTTCTCTGTATCTGTCTATGTCTCCCCCTCCCCCCCTCCCCTCCTCCTCCTCCCCCCCCTTTTATTTTTCAAAGCAAGTCGAGTTCACTTTAACCACAACAGATAAATGCATCGGAGAAATTACAACAAACCGCACTTTTCTTTGAGATCTCGGTGTTAGAAGACTTGACACTGAAAGGTTAGATAAAGAATGTTGACTACTACAAGGATGCCAGGCAGTAGCAGAATACACTAAGGTGTCGTTGTTTGTGTTCATTTATTTATTCTAAATGCAACGACGGCAGCAAACATTATAGCAAACGGACACGCACACACACACACACACGAGCGGAAGTGGTGTAGCGAACATGCGCTTTAATCACACGCAGTGCGGTGTGTGTGTGTTTTGTTAGTGGTTTTCTTCACACTTTGGCAACGTTGAAATAAACTTGCGCTGTGTACATAGTTACTCTTAAAATTCTGTATTATTACATTTTGTCTTGATTTTATTGTAGAAAATGCTCTTGATCACATCAACGTGTGAAGGGTATAATTATTATATATTCTTCGAAATGAAATGGGCAGTTCTTCCTCGTCAACTTCGGAAAACTAATGAAATAAGCAAACAAACGCAGTTAGTGGAGAAACAAGTTCTTTTTTCCTCTTCTAAATCAAACATGAAAAACAGCATGTATACCCAGCGTTGGCTCACCACACGTCCTATTCCACGTGGGAAAAAACAAAGGTCAGATTCCATTTTAAAAGTTAAAAAAAAATCAATTTCAGAAACCAACCAGACACATAGCGCCGCTTCGGTAGTTGTTTACCTCTCAACCAAAAGACTTTAAATTATATGATGCAATTCCTTTTTTTTTTTTTTTTTTTTTTTCCACTTGCAAGATACTGACGGTGTTCGAAATTAAATCCAAGAGTGATTAAGGTTTATCCATTTGTGTTGACTTCGTGTCATTAGTAGGGGAAGAACGGCTGTAATTATTTGTAAACAATGCACATCACAATTGATGCTTACAAGTCTACTCGGACATACACTCACTCACACGCACATGTGCGCGCGCACACACTCACATACACAACTATACACCACACACACATACATACATACACACACACGCGCTCGCGACCCCCACCGTCCCTTCAAGTCTCTCTGCGCGATTTTGATAGCACTGCAATTGTGCCAGTCAAAAAATGACTTGTTATAATCTTGGGTGTCGATATGCTGATGGACGGTATAATTTATTTTATGTACCTTTTCTTATTCATATTCAAATCCTTAGATATATTTCACTATATAAATATTTAGTTCTTTTACTTATTAAACAGTCTATTTTCAAATATTCTCATTTTAAACATATACATATATTACTTAAATTGTTTTGCAATGTTTTTTCTTTTATTTTTTATACATTCTTGCAATATCTTTGAATAACAAATAATAAGAAAAAACCAGATAGACAGGGGAACAAACTCTTTGTTCTTCTACATCCACTATGGGGGAAAACAACGTGTACACAGAGTTCTTCCCCTTCTTCCCCCCCCCCCCCCCCCCCCCCCCCCCCCCCCCACACACACACACACACACACAATGACACAATACGAGGGTGAAAACACACTCCCTCCAACTCGTGCATTCGTGGCACACAAACGCTTGCACAAACCAACGCATGCACACACATAAAACTCAGTCATGGGGAGACGACTGAACGAACGATCCTCGTTTTCGTTCCACAGTGAGACGGTGGGAGCGAAAGCTTGGCGAATCCCAGGAGAAGGTAAACTGAACCAAGTAACGATCGATCCTGGCTGTATTCTCACGGGACAGGGAGTAAGGGTGGATGGGGTAATAATAGACACTGTGACAGACTACTGGTAATGTAAGGTAAGGTAATGTTGCTTATAGCCCTGCCGACCGCAAGGGCCATATCAGGGCTGTCACTACTTTGACGTCAACTCACAAGTCATTAAAAAAAAAAAAAAAAAAAAAAAAAAAAAAAAAAAAAAAAAAAAAAAAAAAAAAAAAGCCAAGCCACCATCACACATCTCTTTAAAATACACCTTCTAAAACGCAGCAGAACACTGTGAGTGGAACATGACGTGGAACGCACCACGGAGCTTCGTCAGCTTTTAAAAGACAAGAATGGGTGTAAAACGAGTGGCCTGCATGCAAACGGCACAAGACTTGTTTTCATCTTTGCGGCTGCGGTTGCCTTGGGAACATGGTAAACTGTGTCTAACTTGTGTCTGTACCATACATCAGGCCGTGTAATACTTAACACCCTCTCATCTCCCCCGAAAATTATACATATATACAAAAAAAAAAAAGAGAAAAAAAAAGAGAGGGAGAGCGAGAGTGAGAGAGAGAGAGAGAGAGAGAGAGAGAGAGAGAGAGAGAGAGAGAGAGAGAGAGAGAGAGAGAGAGAAACGAACGAGACGAATTTTTATTTTCAGAGCGTAGTGGAGTAAGCATAACTGCTTTTTTTTTTTTTTTTTTTTTTTTTTTTTTTTTACATCCAGTCCTCCGGGGACAGGGCCAAGAAAAAAGAAAAGAAAGAAAAATAAAAGAGAGAGGGAGAGAGTGAGGGGAGAGAGAGAGAGAGAGAGAGAGAGAGAGAGAGAGAGAGAGAGAGAGAGAGAGAGAGAGAGAGAGAGAGAGAGA
>JADBJO010005785.1:75000-85000 GCA_016801955.1 Conus betulinus | reverse complement strand
TCTTGCCTCCTGTCCTTTGTCTCTGTGTCTTGCCCCCTGTCCTTTGCCTCTGTGTGTCTTGCCTCCTGTCCTTTGTCTCTGTTCGTCCTTCCGTTCTGTGTATCTTTGTGGTCATCTTTCAGATTTAACACGCATACACATCCACATGCGCACACACACATACGCACATGCAGGCACACATCGCATACGCTAGCACATACACATAGGGCCAGTGCCAACCCATCCACACACACACACACACACACACACACACACACACACACACACACACACGCACACACACACACGCACACACACACACACACACACATGGGGCCAACACACACACACACACACACACACACACACACACATGTAGACTAATATAACAGCGGTACAGACAAATTTTAGGTTGGTTTGCCCTCGAAAAACTTTCATGAAAAGGTGGAGACTCTGTCTCACTGGCTTAAGGAGACTGTAAAAACAAAAAAAAAAAAACACCCCCACATGTATCACCTTTGCTGCTGCTTTTTTTTTTTTTTTTTTTTTTTAAATAATATCTTTCTCCTCTTTGCTTTCTACACACAGACGTAGACGGTGCGAGACAGAAAGAAACTGCCGAAGGGAAATAACCCTTCAAAGTAGTCCAGTACTTAAGTGATGTGATTACTGTTCTTGGTATACAGTTTAGACCGAACACCAAATGGTAGTTAGAAATACTAACGACGAAGAATGTAGACAATGAACAGGATTCATTAATCTATCTTAAGAGATTAAAAACAAAATGCACCAGCAGAATGTAGACAATTAACAGGATTCATTAATCTATCTTAAGAGATTAAAACAAAATGCACCAGCATAAAGCTACCCTGTTGAAATATAATGCTCAAATTCGAACGATGCATAGTCTCGAGACAAGAGATCTGGGTATTTCAGTCAGTAAAACTTTCACATTTCTCGCTCATTGGCTCACTCATTGGTACATTGACAGACTAGTTGACTCACTGGATCATTTTATTGATCAGCTGTCTGTAGCTGACTGAATGATTCATTACTTGGCCCCCAGGACTGACTGCTTGGCTCATTGCTCATTTGACGGACTGGAAACACCCGAAGAAAAAAATGGTGGGATTGAAAACGAAACCTCATAGTACTTGCCGAAGAAGAAGAAGAAGTAGAAACTGACGAGAAGGAGAAAAAAGGAGAAGAGAAGGAGGAAAGAAAACGACGAGAAGACTTGGCTTGATGCTCATTGACTGAGTACGGCCTCCTCAGCCCTCCTCCCTGAATCCTCCTCCTACAGACTCCTCCATATTACGATCGGCTTGAGCTCTCGTCTCTCCAAAGGAAAGCCCAGGAGGAAGACTTCGACGGGAGTTGGAGGAGGGTCTTCCCTCTTCTGCTCCTCTTCCTCCCTCCGGAGACGACTGCCAGGAGGGCTCAGAGGAAAGATCAGGTCTCTCCCCCCCCGCTTTTCCTCTCTTCTAGGAGGAGGAGAAGGATCCTCCCCCCTTCCCCTTCTTCTTAAAGAGAAGAAAGTTTCTTCCTCCCCGTTCCCTTCTTTAGGCCCTCTTCCGCTCCTCCCGCTCCTCCTCCTCCTTCATTCGCCGTCTGAAGGGGAGGAGCTTGGAGGAGGAGGAGAAAAAAAGGAGTCTGGAGGAGGGGACGAGACCTCCTTCCGAAGCCTCCTGAGAGGTCTTCTTGGGAGGAGATCGAGGAGGGAAAAGCCAGCTCCTGGCGAGGACGAAGAACGAGGCCGAGGCTGCCGGAGGACGGCCCGTTCTGGGAAGGACCTGCATACTGAAGGGGGGGTAGTCTGGACCGGGCGGCCACTGAACTTCCCGAGGATGAAAAGAGAAGATAGACTCACGGACTGACAGGCTCCACCCACTGTTGCATTCCCGGCCCAACGGTTGACCTGACTACTGAGTGACTGATTACATGACTGACTGATTCATTGACTGACTGAATTCATTGACTGACTTGGAGTTCATTAACTTACTGGTTGCTGACTCTGACCACAGTGTTGACATGTTTCAGGCCCAGTGGGACTGCTGCTAGTATGATGGTGGCGAAAAGCCCGCTGGGCTTCCTGTCCCTCCGTGGTCATCACAGGTGTTTTGTGTGTGTGTGTGTGTGTGGTGTGGTGTGTGTTTGTGTGTGTTATGCAGCGCGCCGCGCGCGCGTTTGTCATGTTTGTGTGTGTGTGTGTGGTGTTTGTGCTGTCTGTGTTTGTGGTGTGTGTGTTGTTTGCCTGTGATGCGTTTGCCTGTCCTGCAGTCCTCTCTCTCCACTCCTCTCTCTCATCTTCTCTCCTCCTCTCCTCCCTCCCCCTCTCCTCCTCCTCCCTCCTCAGAGTGTTGGGTGTGTGTTGTGTGTGTGTGTTGTGTGGTGTGGGTTGTGGTGTGTGTGGTCGCTCTCCGTCCTCCATCTCTCCTCCTTACACTCTGTGTGTTCTGTCTTTTTTCTTTTTGTTCCTCTTTTTATTTGCGTGTCGTGCGAGTGCGTGCGTGGCCCAGCGCGCGCACTTGTATGTGTGGTATGTTTGTGTGTTGTTGTGTGTGTGTGTTGTTGGTGTGGTGTGTGCGCGCTCAGCGCGCGCCGCGCGCGTGATCACGTATGTTTGAAAAGAAAAAAGAAATTACTCACTGTTACTAACCTAACTACAACTACTACTTTACTAGGCCATGGGTGTGATTTTTCAATGGTTTAGAGTTTCCCCTCTCTCGCCCAGCCCTCCCCGTCAAATTCTTCTTATTCCCTCTTTTGTGGAATTATATATTTATATATATTTCTTTTCCTCCATAGCCTTTTATACCCTGCCGACATTTCACAGACACATGTCGACGACACACCGACGAAGTGCCTAAGTCACTGGACATGGTTGGCGGGCGGCCGATCCCGTGATCAAATGAGGGACACGTGACCCTGAAGAAAGCCTGGCCAATCAGAAGTGCGAGAGATGAAGGCTGGCTGTAGGACCGGTACCGCCCACGGCTAGAGTGCAGCGGCAAACAGATTTCAGTGCAGGCGGGCCGGCATCATACGTCAGTGTTTATGGGTTTGTTTTTTTTTTTTATTTTTTTGGGTCGTTCTGTGTGCCTGCCTGACTGTCCATGCTCTCCCCACCATATAATGGTTGTCTTTTATTAATATATATTCTTTAAATTAAAAAAAAAAATAAAAAAAAACAATCAAAGCATATTAGTTCATCTCCGTCATTCCATTTTAAATATAATAATTAATGATAATATAATAGATCAATAACACAAAAAATATCCTTTGTTTATGGGTGGCGCATGTCGGCTCGGATAATGCGCCCGCCCCGCCTCACCCCTGCTCCCCCACCCTACCCCCCTCGTCTTCTAAATCCCTCATCAAGGTCCCTCGCGGTATGCGAGCAAAAGCAACAACAACAGACCAACAACAATAACAAAAAAACTAAAAAAAAAAAAAAGGAAAGAAATAAAGAAAAAAAACAAAAAAGAGAAAAAAGTTAACATGAATTGCCTACCTACATTTCTGTTTTGGGTAGCGTTTTTTTTTTCCTTTCTCCCCTGATTCTATCATCATTTCATTCTATCATTCATTCATCATTCCACATCCTTTCTGGTCAATAATCGCAGGAAGCAATTGCGCAAAAATGGCGCACCTCATGCCTTTCTGTTTCAAATCGTCGTATCTCTTCCTTAACACATCTTCTATCTTTTTGTTTTTTCTTTAATTTCTTTCTGTCCATCATACGTCTTTTTTTGTTTTTTTTTTTTTTTTTTTTTTTATTTTTTTTTTCTTTTTACTGTTCCCTTTTTTTCTTTCCATTGTAGTCCGTTGTCTTTTTCTTCTTTTTTCATTCGTCTTTCCCTTCCATCAGCTCTTTTTTTTTTTTTTTTTTTTTTTAACAGGACGAAAGTCCTTTTTTCCTCTTTTTTTTTTTTTTTTTTCTTCTTTCCTTCTTTCTTCTTTCCTTTTCTTTCTTTCTTTCTTAACAACAACAACCTAAAACACCTTTCTTCTTTCTTTCTGGCTTTCTTTGTTTATATCTTCTATTTGCATTTCCCCCTCACTTTCTTTCTTTCTTTCTTTCATTTCTTTCTTAACCTTTCTGTCTTTTCATTTCTTTCTTTCCTGTCTTGTCAATCTGCATCTTTTTTTTTCTTAATGCGCCCATCTTTTTCTCTGTCTTCTTCCTTTCTTTCCCCCTTTTTTCTCTTTTTGTTCTTTTCCTTTTTCCATCGTAACCTTGTTCTTATTTTCTTTCGTTCGTAAATAAATCTTTCTTTTCTTACTTGCTTACCTTCCCTGTCTGGTTTTCCTGTTTGTCTGTCTTATTTCTTTCTTTCTTTCTTTCTTTCTTACTTAATTTTTTCCATCGTACCTTCTGTTTTTCTTCTTTTCTTTTTATTCCTTTTTTCTTTTTTCTTTTCTTTCTCTTTCTGTTCCTGTTCTGTCCCAAACTTCGTATCTTTTTCTTTCCGTTTTCTTTCTTTCTTTCCTCCTCCTCCACCCTCCTCCTCCAAATCGTACTTTTTTTTTCTTTCCCTTTTCTTTTCTCCTTTTTCTCGTACTTTTCCGGCTTCTGTTTTCCTCTTCTTTCTCCGTCCTCTCCCGCTCCTCCATCATACTTTTTCTCTCTCATCCCTCCTTTTCTCCCTCTCCTCTCTCTCCTCTCTCCTCCCCTCTCGTCTCCCTTTCCCCTCCGTTGTTCCTCCTTTCTCTCCTCACACCCTCTCTTCCCCTTTCCCTTTCTTCTTCCTCCCTCGTACTTCCGCCTTCGGCAACACTGACAGACTTTGTGTGACTTGCAGGCCACAGAGTCAGGGGGCAGTGTGTGTTAGTAGGGCGTGGCTCCCCCACCCCCCAGCTGCCAATCACTCTGGCGGCCACCCGTGAAATTGACATCAAAGGGATTTTCCGCTACGCAACTGGTAAGTGTGTATGTATGTGTACATATATCACGCAGCAGGACACGAAAGAACATGAAAATGATCTCCCTGTTACTTTTGGCCGGTAAGTAGTGTCATAGAACGAGGAAAAATTGGATGTTAAGTGTGTGTGTGTGTGTGTGGTGTGTGTGTGTGTGTGTGTGTGTGTGTGTGTGTGTGTGTGTGTGTGTGTGTGTGTGATGGCTGGATCAATTGACTGAATGATTTATGGACTGACCGTCTGATTCATTACCTGATTCATTCAATAAATTGCATGAACTGATTAATCGTTAATTAATGTTTTTGGTGATATATACTTATTGATCGATTGGTTGCTAAATCTTTTGCATGGACTGATTAATCGTTAATCAATGTTTTTGGGTGACATACTGATTGATTGGTTGCGAAGTCTTTTTGCATTTAACTGATTAATCAGTAATGAATGTTTTGGTGCCATACTAATTGATTGACTGGGCTGCTAAATCTTTTACATGAACTGATTAATCGTTAATGAATGTTTTGCTGACATACTTATTGATTGATTGGGTGCTAAAATCTTTTGCATGAACTGATTAATCTTAATGAATGTTTTTTTTGACATACTAATTGACTGATTGGTTGCCAAACCAGTTGATCGGTTGATCGGATAAGGACTGACTGACTGGATTGACTGACTGGTCTAAAATCTAGCTGGCAAGCAACTGACCGGACCTCCTGAGTGACTGGATTGACCAATTGGTGGCCGGAATAGCTGTTGGTAGAGCAAACCGACCGACGTAATCTTGGGGGGGCCGGGGTCGAACTCCGCCAAGCCGTTTCGTAACAGGGGGATTTTTCTCTCGGACTTAACATTGGTTCTCTGACTCCATTTCCCATACAGTCCTTCGAATGAGACTATAAACCGAGGTTCCGTGTGTGAACGCACGCACAACATCTTGCACACACGTAAAATCCCATCACCAGCTTTCGGAAGACAAGGCCAGTTTGACCGTTGGTATGGATGACACGTAACACATAGTATGCACCTTCCCCGAAGTTGGAGTATGGCTGCCTTATTGGCAGGATAAAAAATGGTCATACACACACAAGTGTCGGATAATCAGCATGATGATTGTGGACACTAAAAGAGAGAAGAAGAAGGACTGATTAGTTGCTTTATATTTCCGGAAGATCGCTTAATTGATCGACTAATTGTCTCACTAACTGAGAAAGCAACTGACCCGACCTACCTAATAAGACTATTCAAGAAAGTAGGAGGTAGACAACACGAGCGATGAGTGGTTGCTGTCAAGCTCATACTATCAATATGATTCCAACATTGATGCTGTTTATATTCATAATGAATGTTGACTACGTCGTCGTCGTCGTCGTTGCTGTATAGTGTGTCCCCGGCAAGGAGGTGCTGGTTTCCACCAGTGTTTGTTGGTTTGTTCGTCTGTCAGCAAGATGATCTGAACGAAACTTGCTGTAAAGATGGAATGTGACACCCCCCCAACCCCCCCACCCCCAAAAAAAAAAAATTTTTGCAAAAAACGAAGCCATACCAGTTTCATGTGGATCCGTATTACGGATCCGGATCAAAGAGCGGATCCGGGATTCGTTCGTCCGTGGCAGGGGTCTGCGCTCTCCCAAAATTTCTTTGAAGTCGTCTAGTGATTTGGGGATGTGCGACAGTTCATGACTGCTTTGTTGCAGCTATCCTACTGCCCTGTCGCTGCTCGAGTCACGTGATTTTGACGTCACGCCGCTCATCACGCACCACTTCTCGTTGTGTGACAGTCCGCGAGCTTTCCAGACGGCCATGACCCCGGACAAACAAGCGGTCAAGGTCATGATTCACTGCTGCGACCAATAGATTAATTACGGCATGACGGGGTTTGGGGTTCGTTTCATGGGGTTGTGTGTGAGGTTGTGGTTGTGGCATTTCTAGCGAATATTTTTACGGGTTAGGGGGCTACATGTTCTGTTATGATTTATATATTAAGATGAAATAATCAGTCCGTCAATTTAGCTATTTGTTCAATAATCCACGGTGATGGTGTTGATGATGATGATGATGATGATGATGATGATGATGATGATGATGATGATGATGATCATCATCATCATCATCATCATCATCATCATCATTATCATCATCATCATCTTCAGCATCATCGTCGTCGTCGTCGTATTCGTCGTCGTTATTGTTATTATTGTTATAATAATAAATCATCATCATCATCATCATCATCATCATTGTATTGTTTTTACAATTATTATTTCATTCTCTTTATTATGTTATTATTATCATTGTTGTTGTTGTTGGTGGTGGTGGTGGTGTTGTTATTATCATCATCTTCCAACAAATCATCATCATCATCATGATCATTACGACGACGACGACGATGATGATGATGATGATGATGATGGATGATGATTGGTTGGATGAATATCGTGCGTCATTAATTTTTAGTTGTCGATAATGATTTTTTATTTGGTGGAATTATGTCATTTTCATCCATGATTTTTTTTCTTGTTGATTTTGACGCGATGTATCATCATTATCATCATCATCATCATCATCACTATCATCATCATCATTGCTGTTATTGTTACAATCATTGATGTTGTAACATTATTATTATTCATTCAGTCGTTTCCCGTGTCTTCCAGTCAATATTGTTCAACATCGTTCACTCAAATTCATTAACTTCTTCATTCTTTTCATTTCTCATGCAGGGTGCATGCTATGTGTAACATATGTCATCCATACCAACGGCCAAACTGTTCTTCTCTTCCGGAAGTCGGTGATGGGATTTTACGTGTGTGCAAGATTTTATGCGTGCGTTCACACACGGAACCTCGGTTTATAGTCTCACTCGAAGGACTGTATGGGGAAACGGAGTCAGAATCAATGTTAACTCCGAGGGGGAAATCCCCCTGTACCGATACGGCCCGCCGGAGATTAGAACCCCGCAACCCCAGAATCACCAAGATTACGAGTCCGGCGCTCTGCCACTGAGCTATTCCACTTTCACTTTTTGGTTTTACAAATGATAGTTCGTTGACATTTGTGTTATTTGAGTGCTTTGGTAGAAGTTATAGTGTAAGTATTCTGTTACTTAGTATGAGAAAATGATTTTTATTCGCATCTTGTCATTTTAGTTATTACTGGATGATTCTGTCGTATCATGTAACCTCTTGTAAAATCAAATAATTCAGCGATATATATATATATATATATTGAATTATAAACAAAGCTTGCTCTTATGTCTTCGATTAGATTGTAGAAAATAGGGGGTGATAAGCATTCATATCTGCAGTGGTAGATAATTCTGCCTAACCAACAGTATGTGCTTGAGTGGGTGAATAGGGAGTATATAAATGCTTCTCAAAATGAACCTTCAGCAAGCTTATAGTTTCCAAGGGGGAGACAATCTCCAATGGGTGAGGAAGCTCACTAACATATTACTCCTGGTCAGATGCCGGTATTTCGAAACCTGATTGTTTCTTCTCAGTGACCGCGGAAAATCTGTCTATATATATATCATATCTACACACACACATACACACACACCACACACACACACACACACACACCACACACACACACACACACACACACACGCATATATATATATATATTATATATTTTTTTTTTTTTTTTTTCCGTAGACATCTTGTCATTTTAGAAATCATACTTTATAATATTTTCGGTAGTATCGTATTTTATCGTAGAACCAACCTGTACTCAGAATGTCAGGTTGTGAATTCATTTTGTCAACCACCACATTACACATGCTCTCACATTGCACGACTTTCTTACGTGGTTTGTTGTTGTTGTTATTGTTGTTGTTGTTGTTTGTTAAACATTAAACAAGGACCTACCTCTGTGATGCCGTGTTATGTAATTATCAGCAATAGCTGATGGTGTCAACGTCATGATACAAATCAATTATTATCATTGTTTTAGTGTTACGATCTGTCTTGTTTAGCGTTGTGATCTATCTGTCTGCCTATTTTATCTATCTGTCTATCTATCTATCTATCTATCTATCTATCTGTCTGTCCCTGTCTGTCTGCTGTGTACTATCTATCTGTCTATCTATTTGTCTGTCTTTATCTGTCTATCTATCTATCTATCTATCTATCTATCTATCTGTCTATCGATCGATCGATCGATCGATCGGTCTATCTATCTATCGATATATTTGACTGTCTGTCTGTCTATCTATCTATCTATCTATCCTATCTATCTATCTATCTATCTATTCTGTCCCGTCCGTGACTATCGTCTGTCTCGCTGTTTATCTATTAATGTTAAAAAAGTGGAATGGGGGATACAGAGTACCTAAAGTTTCGAAGTGCTGATGTTTACAATTTTATGGTCAGAGACGGACTGCAAGGGCTAAACGTTGAAACACCCGACCCTGTCCCCCCGCCCACCCCCTTGCCTGGGGGGTGGGCCCCCCCCCCCCCCCCCCACAACACCCCCCCCCCCCCTTCCCCCCGCCCCCCCCCCCCCCCCCTTCCCCCCCCCCCCCCATGTCCACCTCCGCCCCCTCCCTAACCCCCCCCCCCCCCCTTCCCTCCCCCCCCCCCCCCCCCCCTTCCCCCCCCTCCCCCCCCCCCCCCCCCCCCCCTTCTTCACACGGGAGGTTGGGGGTGGGGAATTGGATCTTCCCACTGGTGGAGTTTGGGGGTGGGGTGGAATATTATTTGTATGGTTTGATTGTCCTCAATTTTTCGTGGGAGCTGAGGTGTTTTGTTTCTGGGCACGCAAAACGGCCATTTTGACGTCAGTTGATGACGAGGGTCTTCTACCTCTTCTTTGTTATCTGGCCGCCTTCATCTAGCTGAAGATTCTGGTCTCTTTTCGCGTGTATTTATTTTTTATCATTAGAATTTGCAGATGACAAAATTCCCACGACCGCCCCCCGTAAGGGAAGGAACACGCAAAACACGAACACCACTTTGAGGGAACAGTAATGTCCCTTGTTATTTTGCGCGCCTCTCTCTCTCTCTCTCTCTCTCTCTCTCTCTCTCTCTCTCTCTCTTTCAAGTGGAATTCGCTTCCCTTAGGTTCAACAGTCCATTGTCAGATCAGCTCTTTGTGC
>JADBJO010005785.1:55000-65000 GCA_016801955.1 Conus betulinus | reverse complement strand
GGTCTCACAGACACTTGTCCCACAGACACTGGTCTCACAGACACTTGTCCCACAGACACTGGTCCCACAGACACTGGTCTCATAGACACTGGTCTCACATACAGTGGTCTCACAGACACTGGTCTCACATACAGTGGTCTCACAGACACAGGTCCCACAGACACTGGTCTGACTGACACTGGTCTCACAGACACTGGTCCCACAGACACTGGTCCCACAGACACTGGTCTCACAGACACTGGTCTCACAGACACAGACACTGTCTCACAGACAGTGGTCTCACAGACACTGGTCCCACAGACAGAGGTCTCACAGACACTGGTCTCACAGACACTGGTCTCACACACACTTGTCTCACAGACACTGGTCCCACAGACATTGGTCTCACAGACACTGGTCTCACTGGTCTCACAGATACTGGTCTCACAGACACTGGTCTCACAGACACTGGTCTCACAGACACTGGTCCCACAGACACTGGTCTCACAGACACTGGTCGCACAGACACTGGTCTCACACACACGTGTCTCACAGACACGTGTCTCACAGACAGAGGTCCCACAGACACTTGTCCCACAGACACAGGTCCCACAGACACTTGTCCCACAGACACTGGTCTCACAGACACACTGGTCGCACAGACACTGGTCTCACACACACGTGTCTCACACACACTGGTCTCACAGACACAGGTCCCACAGACACTTGTCCCACAGACACAGGTCCCACAGACACTTGTCCCACAGACACTGGTCCCACAGACACTGGTCTCACAGACACTGGTCTCACAGACACTGGTCTCACACACACGTGTCTCACAGACAGTGGTCTCACAGACAGTGGTCTCACACAGACAGTGGTCTCACACACACGTGTCTCACAGACAGTGGTCTCACAGACAGTGGTCTCACAGACAGTGGTCTCACACACACGTGTCTCACAGACAGTGGTCTCACAGACAGTGGTCTCACAGACAGTGGTCTCACAGACACTGGTCTCACACACACGTGTCTCACAGACAGTGGTCTCACAGACAGTGGTCTCACACACACGTGTCTCACAGACAGTGGTCTCACAGACAGTGGTCTCACACACACGTGTCTCACAGACAGTGGTCTCTCACAGACAGTGGTCTCACAGACAGTGGTCTCACAGACACTGGTCCCAAAGACACTGGTCTCACAGACACTGGTCTCACAGACACTGGTCTCAGTTCACTGGCATCTCACAGACAGTGGTCTCACAGACACTGGTCTCACAGACACTGGTCCCAAAGACACTGGTCTCACAGACACTGGTCTCAGTTCACTGGCATCTACACACCGTAGGCACCTAGCAGAAGACACGGCTTGATCGGGCAGACTGGAAACTTGCTGCACCTGCAGACCACGTCATGACTGGGACCATTCCAAGCTTTAGTGCCACCACTGGCGTTTATTGCTACGTCTCACTGACTTCTTCTTCTCAGCAATACCTCCTGAGACAAAGACGGAGCGCGGATGAGGGTGGGGTGTCCCCTTCCTCTCCTATTGTCCCTCCACCTCCTTCTCGGATGGGAAATGCTGAAGGGATGCTTCGGTAGTAGTAATGGTAGACAACTTGTGGAGAGTTTGGGTGTTCGTGAGTTCTTTTGTTTGCCTTTTTTCTCTTTTTCTTGTTCTTTTTGGTTTTTTTTTTTTTTTTTTTTTTTGGTGGGTTTTTTTTTTTTTGGAACGGGTGGGGGTGCGGGGAGGAGTCCTCCAAACTCCTTTTTTTCACACTTTCCTCACCCTTTTTCTTTTTTTTTTTCTGTTTCTTTTTTTTTACCTTTTTTTTTTTTTTTTAGAGTGGGGCCTCCATCCACCTATTTTTTGTCCCTTTTTTTTTTTTTGGGGGGGGGGGGGGGGTGTCTTCCCCCCCCTCCCTTTTGTTTAAAACACCCTTGCTCACCATGCGTAGTCTTATGTCTTATCATCAACGGACATTCACACTTGCTGGTTTTCATATGTTAACGTAGTATAGCACGCATCGTCTGGGTTTATTTCTGCACTAACGTGTGGTGGTGCGCTGACACATTATACTGCTGTTGCATTGACTCCTACTGTTAGCAAAATGAAAGATGCTGGTGAAAGTATTGTACACTGGACATGCAATAGTGTTTCAGATCGGACACACGATGCATATCTTGGTCAACAAGCTCTGAGTTGGCGGTCATACGTTGCTGGCCACCCAACCTACAAACAGGCTGCTTTTCCATGTCCGTCTTGCTAAGGTAAGGTCATGTTTGCTTATAGCCCAGCCGACCGCAGAGGGCCATATCAGGGTTGTCACCGCGTTGAAGTCAACTCACAAGTCATTCAGTCATACAACTCTTTTTTTTGAAATACTATTTCTAAAAAAAAAAAAAAAAAAAAAAAAAAAAAAAAAAAACCGGAAATTTTGTTTAAATCTTTCCACCATGAAATTTCAGATCCCATAAAAAAAAAATGTGGATCTCTTTCAAGAATTTAAAGATGGCATCAGGGTGTCCATCTGAATGTGTAGTCATCGTAGAGATGTCAGTGAGGAGCTTAGACAGCTCGCTTTTTGTAACCCCATGGGGCATGGTTCTCCTTGTCTGGTCCTTCAACTGGGAGAGGACTTTAACCCGTGGTGGCTTCCCTGGAAAGTGTGTGTCAGAAATGTCCCCTTTTCTGCTACTCTCTTTGACTTTGCTTTCGTTTTGAGATCCAATCTCACTTCATAAGTACTCCTTTTTTTTATGATCAAATGGTAAGCTCAGAGACTTTTTTCTCTTCGTGCAGTATCCGAACTGTCGACTTTTCAGTCTGTAATCCAGCAACTTGGTATTAGAATAATAAAATTATTCTTCCTTCATTCCCTTATCATCATTAGTATTAGTGTTAACACTATTATTATCATTACTGTTATCGAAATTGTTTTTGGTTACATTCTTGTACTTTTACTTTCATCAGTATTGCTACTATTATCATTAATGTTACGATTGTCGTTAGTATTATTATCATTATCATTAATACCAGTTTTGTTACTGATATTACCATCATTACCATTATCATCGCCATCATCATCGTCACTAAGGCTGTTGCCATGACAACCATGCTGTTCGACAACCCTCTAAACCCCTCTCCTTTCTCCCATGCTACAACGACTATTGTCATATTATCACCAAAAAAGGTGGTAATCTTCTCTTTATCATTTTTATTTCAATATTTTTTACCATCATCATTATCATTATTGCTATCAGTGTTATCATTGTTATCATCATCACTATTTTCACTCGCATTGCCTCCTTCCCGCCGGCCTCGTTTTCGTTCAACGCCCATCTTGCGCCGAATTTCACCAGATGAGTGATGATTGCTCTTTCTTTCATTTTCGTTGTCCTGAATGTTGTTTATCTTGCCTGAAGAAGACCTAAGAGGTCGAAACGCGTCGTGTTTTGTTTTGTAATTCGTTTGTTCATGTTTAGCGAATTTTATTGCATAACCTGATTAACTGAAATAAAGGTTAAGTTTCCCATAGCCTGTCGGCCCTAGGGGCATTGGAGTGTCAGAAGTTCACTGGGTAAAGGGCACGACATAGTGAAAGGTGAAACCCCATTTCTTCCTCCACCACCTTGTACATTCCCTGAGCTGAATCAGGTACCCATTTACTGCTGGGTGGACAGACAGGGTTTTCAAGCCAGAAAAAAAAAATCGACATCATGTGTGGTTCGAATTTTACAATCCCTAGTTCCGCAGGCAAAATGCTCCAACCATCTTCCTATGCGTCCCCTCAACTACGTAGTGGGACTGTAAACACCTCCATCAATGTCCATTTTGCACTGTGAGTTTGCCTGACTAGCTTTTGTCACAACGTCACTTTTTTTCATTTATCAACTGATTAATTAAGTAAAGTAAGGCAATGTGGCTTATAGCCCAGCCGACCGCAAAGGGTCGTATCAGGGCTTGATTAATGGATTAGTTTTTATGATCATTCTTGTCAGTATCATACATAATTCTTTCAAAAACAAACAAACAAACAAAAACTAATTGTATCTCGAACGAAATAAAATCTTAAGTGGTGAGGCTGGCGCCCACTGCATAGTTTACTTTTATTTGCTTTACAGCATGAACTATATTTCAGCTTCTCTGTTGCGAATTTTTGAAGCTGATTATTGTGTTTGTTTGTTTGTTTTCCTTTTTCATTGAAAAAGGTGTTTCTTTTCTCGCCCATCCTCACCATTGCAATCCACGAAATACATTATCCTTGTTTACACATTTCTTTTTGGCTAGAAAAAAAAAATCGAAAATTACAAAGTGACGAGAGGATGAAAGCTTCGTGTACGTAATGTGACCATCACAACATCTCTATCGGTTTGTTCGGCCGATCACAATATCTCTGTGAGATCAGGCCTTGCCTGCGTGGTGAGTAGTGGTGTACTTATTATCATACATCGTTATCATCCTGAGTAAAGTCTACAAAATGAAATGAAAGGGAAAAAAAATATGGAAACTGACTAAGTCATAAAAATAAGAGAGAGAGAGAGAGAGAGAGAGAGAGAGAGAGAGAGAGAGAGAGAGAGAGAAGACTGCAAATAAAAGAAACCTTTGAGACGGGGCAGGGCAAGGGAGAGCAGCCTAAACTTCTGACAGCCTCTAGTTTATCAGCGTCTCCCAGTGGTCACTTTCGCTGCTAATGCCTTGTCTCCCTTGACGCTGCGATATAGCCCCCCCCCCCCCCCCCCACCCCCCCCCCCCCACCGACCCCCCCCCCTCCCTCCCCCACCCATTCTCGCGAGAGTGATCGTCCCTCTCGTTGTCTGGAGGAATACCCGCCACTGGGTATCTGGACAAATCTTCTCCCCAGCACTTTTCGATTAATCCGCCATTCTTTTTTTTCCCTACCTGCTGTGTCTTTTCTCTTTTCTCAGCCGCCTCTCACCACCCCCCCCCTCCCTCCTCCCCCCTCTCCCCCCGTTTTCCTCCCTGGCGACAGACAGTGCTCAGTTGCTGTTCACTGAACAAAGTGTATGGTGGGGTCAAGCCGCGCCATGGTGCAGCGGATAGAGCTGAGGGCTTAGGGGCTGGGAGATGACGGTTCGAATCTCACCTGCAGCCTTTTGTGGAATTGTTTAAGCCCGGCTCTTTCCCACCTAGAGGTGAAATTGCTATGGGGCTCAGATGGGAAGGGTGGCATCGCCTAGGCAAGTTTTAGCCATTTAATGGAGGAGACATTACACACACACACACACACGCACACACACACACACACACACACACACACACACACACACACACACACACACACACACACACGTGCAAACGCACGCAAATACACACGTACAGTGATAAAAGTGGCAAAGACAAGTGTTAGGCAGGTAGGTACCCAAAGCCTGACCAGCGCGTTGGCCTAATGCACAGGTCAGACAACTGCTAAGCCGTACGCATGAGACCCTCGTTATAAATCAGTTTAATTATTCATTCATGTATCCATTAGTTAAGCAGATGTGTGTGTAGTATATTCGGACTAGTCCGCACACAGTGACACCTCCATCATGAAACTGAAACTTGTGGAGAAATCTCTTTGTGTCCTGTTCAACGTTCTGACAAGCATCTTGGAGTCTGCAAATTTCGGGGCTTGTTGGCTTTGGGACCTCCTGTGAAAGAATGCGTATAATGCAGTCCAGTCATGTAGTCTCAGACCAAAATGGAGCTCCTTATTCTCACCTTCTTCTCATTATCAGTGATCACCATATGAAATTTAACAGACTGGGACTCACCATTCTATCTGCACTTGTGGTGAGAGAGATAGAGGTGAGGAGTGAGAGAGCTTGCTCCTTGAGGCGAGAGAGAGAGGATAGGAGAGAGAAGAGAGAGGAGAGGAAGAGAGAAGATGAGAGAGAGAGAATATACGAGAGAGAGGGAGTCAGAGAGAGAATAGAAAGAGACAGAGGGGGAGGGCAGAGAAGAGAGAGAAGAGGGAGAGCGGAGGAGAGACCGATTGAACGGGCGGGGGGAAAGGATTAATGACAACTCTGGACGAGGTATCATATGGAAAGGACTGAAATTCGGAAGATGATTCGTACTCTGCTCTTGTGGCGAGAGAGAGAGAGAGAGGAGAGAGAGGGGAGAGAGAGAGAGGAGAGAGAGAGAGAGAGAGAGAGAGAGAGAGAGAGGAGAGAAATAAGAGAGGGTAGGGAGGGGGGGACGAAAATACTGGAAGGACTGGGGGAGGGGCCAGAGTGGGTGGTTAGAGTGGGTGGGAATGTAAGGGAAGAAAAGGGTGGGAAAGGGGAGGGGGGAAAGGAGGAATGTAACAACACTGTTAGAGAGGTAGGATGAACGTGACGTGAGGAGAGTGATGGGGTCCATTAACTGACCGGGGGGGGGGGGGGGGGGGGGGGGGGGGAGGAGGAGGGGGGGGGGGCCGCATGTGAATGAGGTAGGATTCCATGGCATCGTCATGTCTTGGCTTAGCTTCCTTCCTTCCTTTCTTTTCTTTCTTCTTTCATTTCCTTTCCTTTTTCTTTTCTTCCTTTCTCTTTCTTTCTTTTCTTCCTTTATTTTTCCTTTCTTTCGTTCTTTCTTTCTTTCTTTCTGCCTTCTTTCTTTCTTCTTTCTTTTTTCTTCTTTCCTCTTTCTTTCTTTCTTTCTTTCTTTCTCTTTCTTTCTTTCTTTCCTTCCTTTCTTTTCTTCTCTTTCTTTCTTTCCTTCTTTCTGATTGGCTGTAAAGTCCTGGTGGCTTTCTTCCCGTCTAATGACTTGAAATGCCATTCATTATCCTGACCGTCTTCTTTTGCTATCCCTGTCATAACTATCGTCTTTGTCAGTCCCCTCATGCTTTTCAATAGCCTTTTTTTTTTTTTTTTTCATTACATCAATCATTACAATCAAAGAGAGAGAGAGAGAGAGAAAGAAAAAAAAGACCTCCGAAAAAAAAAAAACAACGTGTTCTGTATAATAAAATGGATAGATCGATTTTGTCGAGCATCGTTCATTGGGTCTGGTCAATAAATTGTGGGTTTTGCTTTTTATGTGGCATTCAAAAATGTTCCACGTGACGTTCACTTAGTTGAGGACGTGTCCACTGGTTACAAAAAAAAAAGAAAGGATAATTTCGTGAGTCTCTTGAATTTTCTAGAAGCTTCCAAAAATGCAAGCTCCCAGACCGATCCAGAAACTGTTTCTGAAAGATTCTGATCATTTTGATTGGCTGTTAATGTGTAATGAATATCGAATTTTTCATTTGATGAACAACAAATGATCAGGCTTTAAGGTGTTTGGGGAGAGAGAGAGAGAGAGACAGAGAGAGAGAGAGAGAGAGAGAGAGAGAGAGAGAGAGGAGGCGCGCACACAAATCACCACCAGAGTCGACCTTTGACCTGTCTGGCTCTGAATCGACGAGAGATTAGAACTAGCCCTTGTCATCTACCACAGTTAGGGGTCTACATCTACTTGAACTGACTTTCAACAACGGGGCGCTTGACTTTTTCTGGTAGCACTATGATTCAAAATAATTGAATCTTAAATAAATGTCAGCGAACCGCCAGAGAAACGTGGACAAACGAGTCACAAGACAAACCACAACGCGTTTCGACCTCTTAGGTCTTCTTCAGGTGTAAACAAACATGAAACAAAATAACGAAAATGCACTTAGCTTTGATCGGGGGGGGGGGACTTCTGTGTTCAGCGCAAGAAAGAAGGCGTGAATCTGGGCGGTTCGCTGACATTCATTTGAGATTGTTTAAATTTCCGCCTGCAGTCGTTTCACTTTGCAATCAAAATAATTGGTAGGAAAACACTTTTGGTGGTGACGATTTGAACGTTAAAAGGCGCAGACGATTTGAACGTTTAAAACAGGGTATCATTGTGAGATTAATACGTGTAGGCGTTGTTGCCGACGACAATTTTGATTCCGCGCCAACATTGAGGTCTGTCTTCTCCAAGCCTCCTACTCTGAACTGGAAAAAAAAAACCACAATCATCAAGCAAGCAGCCAAGCAACCAGCCAAACTCAACACACACACACACACACACACACACACACCACACACACACACACACCACACACACACACACACACACACACAAAAGTTCGTGAGTGCGTAACCACGCTCACACCACACACGCGCGCGCGCGCGAGCACACACACACACACACACACACACACACACACACACACACACACACACACACACACACAAGTTCGTGAGTGCGTAACCACGCTCACACACACGCGCGCGCGCGCACGAGCACACACACACACACACACAACACACACACACACACACACACACACACACACACACACACACACCACACGTGTATAGACAGACAAACAGATAGACAGATAAATAAACAATCAGGCGAACACACACACACACACACACACACACACACACACACACACACACACACATTCAACATCACAGACAACCGTCTCGATTCGCTAGGGTCTAGACATCGTAGGCACCTAGAAGACACGGCTTGATAGGGCAGACTGGAAACTTGCTGCACGTGCAGACCACGTCATGACTGGGACCATTCCAAGCTTTAGTGCCAGCCACTGGCGTTTATTGCTACGTTTTACTGACTTCTTCTCCCAGCAATACCTCCTGAGACAAAGACTGAACGCGGACGAGAGAGGAAATGTGCCCCCCCCCCCCCCTCTCTCCGTGTATCGCCTTCTAAGATGAAAATTCTAGGTTGTGTTGTTTTTCAGTATCAACCCCAATTTCGATCTCCTGGAAATCTGGAATGCATCATGAATTCAGTGGCAGAGGGCCCAGCTGTCATTCACACATTGCTGGCACCCAATCTTCAAAAAAGAAAAGCCATTTGAATAGGCCCATCTTCAGTATCGTTCTGAGGAGGACAGTGCAGTCTTAGGTAGGCCTCCTTTCTCTGACACCCCAGTGATGGTAATTCCTGTGTCCTCTATCACCTGGCCTATGTTTCCCTTTAACTTTCGAGTCAGAAGTGTTTTTTTTTTTGTACTCGCAGTTCTTATAGAACAGGGAGTACTTTACAATGGGAACGAAGAAATGTTGTCTGTCAGTCCGTCTGTCTGTCTGTGTGTCCGTGGTCAAAATGTGTTCCACTCGCTCCAGACAAAACTTCTGGGCCGATCTTTCTGAAAATTTGTAGGTATGTTCATTATGGGTCACGGATGATGCGCAATGTTTTATTTTACTAGAAGAGCCGTTACTAACGGCTATAATGGCCCCAAACGGCTTTTCTTCTTCATGGAATATCTTAGGAAGTACTTGGCCAGTGACGAAATACATTATGACGCAAGACTGATTCTGACTTTTTTTTTTTTTTTTTTTTAACACGCATATTCAAGATAGATCTAGACTGGGAGTACGTTTATGCTTTGCATTTTGGGTTTTTATTTGTTGTTGTTTGTTGTTGTTTTTCGTTTTGTGCCTTACGGATTACACTTCTCTGTCCCTCTGTGTTTCCCTTTAACTTTCGAGTCAGAAGTTTCCTCCTTTTTTTCTTCGGGATTACACTAATTTGCCGTCCTGTCTGTATCTCTATCTATCCATCTCTTTATACCAGCAAAGAAGGAGAAGGTTTAATTGAGAGAGAGAGAGAGAGAGAGAGAGAGAGAGAGAGAGAGAGAGAGAGAGCACGAGGGGACAGAACCCAGTAAGGTCAGGTGACGGAGACACGGTAAAGGAGGCAAAGGAGAGTGAAAAAAGCCGCAGGCTCCGGCTACCAATCGTCACTAGAGCATGGACACAAACGTAACAGCTGAGCTTAATTCTAAAAGATTTTGACATCTAGCCCTTATGGACAGCATGCAGTGTGTGCATATTGAAGGTGAAGCAGAATTTAAGCGGAAAGAAGTTGAATTAGACTCAGCGCTGTTTAACTTCGTCTTCGTTCCTTTCTAGGCTCTGTTTTATTCATGCATGATTCGTCCACTTCTGTTAACTTGCTTGAGTTTGGAAGGGAGAGATCTTGGCTCTCTCATCTGTAGAAAACATGTTGGGGCTCCGAAATTGTGACCTGCT
>JADBJO010005785.1:32500-50000 GCA_016801955.1 Conus betulinus | reverse complement strand
TTTTGTCTTGTGACTCGTTTGTCCACGTTTCTCTGGGCGGTTCGCGGACATATGTTTAAGATTTTTGTTTAGATTCCCGCCTGCAGTCGTCTCACTTGGCAACTAGAACGACAATTTACTTTCATTTTAGACGATGAAGATTGAACTAAGCCATAGTCACACTAAAGGGTTTAGTCTTTTGTGAATCGTACAAATACATCCGTAAGAAAGTATGGAATGAAAGAATATTAATTGTTACTGCAAGAACCGTTCCAAAATGATATCAACGTATGTTTTCCACAGTAACTGATCCAAAATGATATCAACGTATGTTTCCACAACAACTGCTCCAAAATATGATACCTCCAAAATGGTATCAATATATGTTTCCACAATAACTGCTCCAAAATGATATCAACGTATGTTTCCACAGTAACTGCTCCAAAAATGATATCATTGCATCATTGTCTGCCTTTGTGACTGAAATGAAACAAAATTGACCAGCGCATATGAACGTGGAGAAATGTGACAGAAAACGCCCATCACAATAAAAACATCAACAGTTACAGCCAACAAGACAACCCACTTATCTTTGGAGGAAGTCTGGTCAAAAATGCATGCGTGACGGGGGCCGAAATAGCTCAGTGGTAGAGCGCCGGACTCCTAATCCTGGGGTTGCGGGTTCGAATCTCCGTCGAGCCGTTACGGTACAGGGGGATTTTCCTCCTCGGAGTTAACCTTGGTTCTGACTCCATTTCCCATACAGTCCTTCGAATGAGACTATATAACCCAGGTTCCGTGTGTGAACGCGTGATCAAAATGTGTTCCACTCGCTCCAGACAAAACTTCTTGGCTGATCTCTCTGAAAATTTGTAGGTATGTTCATTATGGGTCACGGATGTTTTATTTTAAGAGAATAGCCGTTACTAACGGCTATAAATGATGATAATTAAAAAAAATCAAGTCTGATAAGGGAAATAACCACCGCACTGCCGAGGTTTTTTCCCTTCCACTAACTGGAAATTGTCTCCCCTTTTTGCGCCATGCGGGGAGTACGTTAAATATGCTTCGCATGTTGTTTATCAACATGATAGTAAAATGAGAAACTGCATCTCTTGTTAATTTTTAACCCCTCCACCCCCAGATTATGCTTTGCCATTTTTTTTTTGAATGATGCTATACTGGCGCCAGTGATATTCTGCAGGTGTAGATACATGTAATACTGAGTAGCGCTCAGAGGCTCTTAAGTTCCCTCCTTCCCTCCCCTCCCAACCGCAAATCCGCACCTGCTTCCAGAAACAAGCCTCAAGAATAGTATAAGTGCTGGAAGCGCTGTAACGAGTGCATTCATTCCATAAACACAAAAATGGCGGAGGAAGCAACATCATGAGCAAAAATGTCGTAGACAATTTGTAGATTATTCACTCGACTACCCTTCCTTCTTCTTTTTTAGTTCCATAACTTATTGGTAACGTTCTTCAGCTGACAAAGAAGAATACCCTTGCATCTTCCCTTAATTCCAAGCACACCTCTCTAAACCCACTGCCCCCTTTCCCCCCACCCCCGCCCCCCGCTATTCATCCAGTCTGCACGTGTACTTGAAATAAAAGAATAATCCATTCTACTACTCCTTCTCTACCACCCCCTGCTCTCTGTGCACCTGTAGAAAAAACAAATCTTGTACCTTTCTTCCTACCTGCCTCTGCTTTTTTATATATATATTTTTTTTACTTCTTTTGCCAGAATCAAATCATTGGAAAGATGACCACCCTGTTTCCTCCTTTTGCTCCTTAAACGGCATTCAGTTCTTTTCAAAGTCAAATGAAAAATCTTTTTTTTTCTAATTGTTGTCACTATTGCGTTTTTGCTGCTTATAGCGTGCCACTATAACAGATATTCAGCCGGTAAGCTCTTTAGAACACAACCAGGCCATCATAACTACAACTTCAACCCTATTACGTTGGTCCCCCCACTCACTTTACCAGTGTGATGATCACAGAGGAGGTAGGGCTTCGGGTGGCAAAGAGGATGTTGGGGGGTGGGGGGTGGGGGGGGAATGAAGAAGAAAAAGAGGGGGGGGGGGAGGGTGGGAGTGGGGTGGGGGGGGGGGGGTGGTAGGTGCCGGGTTGTTGGGGGTGGCTTTTGAAGTCCGTGATTCGATCACGAGGTAACAGAGTTGTGCGATCAGTTTTGCTGTTATTGGTAAGGGGATTGTCTGTTGTTGACTTTTGTGTGTGTGTGTGTGTGTGTGTGTGTGTGTGTGTGTGTGTGTGTGTGTGTTCTTTAAATATTTTTGTAACCAGAAAGGATATCACATTGCGTGGCAGAGAGAGAGAGAGAGAGAGAGAGAGAGAGAGAGAGAGAGAGAGAGAGAGAGAGAGAGAGAGAGATGAGTGCGGGCGCGTACATGCGTGTGCGTATGCGAGTGTATATATATATATATATATGTGTGTGTGTGTGTGTGTGTGTGTGTGTGTGTGTGTGCATGCGTGCGTGCATGCGTGCGCGCGCGTGTGTGCGTGTGTGTGTGCATGCGTACGTGCGTGCGCGCATGCGCGCGCGCGTGTGTGCGTGGTTTGTGTGTGTGTGTGTGTGGCGCGCGCTAAAGGGATGGTCATATCGACCTTCTGTCAAAGTCCCCACGATGGTGTGAGACACAAGTTGCACTGAAGAACACCCACCCCTCATCCCCTCATCCCTCACTGACCTTCCTCTGTCATACGCGCCCTGCCCCCTCCCCCCCCCCCCCCCCCCCCCACCCCCCCTCCGGCACAGCAGCAGCCGGCAAGCCCCTTGTTCAGTCACACGCGGAACGGCACGTGCATCATTGAGGGCGGCACTGCAGTGTTCTGGGCGACAGTGTGCGTGTGTGTGTGTTAAATTTCCACACCCCTGGTCCACCTTGGGTCCCTGCCACGTTCAGCTTAGAACTTTGTTGTTGTGTTGCCGGCACTGAACGACAGTGGGTGCTCTTCAGTACACCAAGTCTGACCGAGTTTCTGTCTGTTCACCCACATACACACACACGTGCGCACGCATGCACGCGCGCGCGCACACACACACACACACAACCACACACACACACACACAACCATCACACACACACACACACACACACACACACACACACACACAAACATAAGCACAGATATGACTTTTGAAGTGGAAGTTTTAGTCGATAGTAACTAACTCCCTGAAGTGTGCCTTCCTTCACAGCTAGCAATGGTGGATTCAGCCAGACAGATTTCAGGGTCAGCAAGGTGCTATGGACAGTTGTCGAAGCGGAGTCCTGGAGTTCTGTTGACTGATCGGACACACCTTCCCTCCACAGAGCTACAGTGGACCTAGCACGGCAGTATGACGGGAGCGGGGATGGGGGGTGAGGGGGTGGGGGGGGGGGTGGGGCATAAACCACGTTGTGTGGAGGAAAGTCATTTACAGAGAGACAGGGCCCGAACCTTAGTTTACAGCCCTGGCAATCTCCTTAATTTAATGCTGGAGAGAGAGAGAGAGAGAGAGAGAGAGAGAGAGAGAGAGAGAGAGAGAGAGAGAGAGAGAGACGATGCTGCTTTGAGGTACAGCTACCATCTGCTCCAACACGCAGATGTCAGACAGCAAGGTGCCACCAGTACGGCTTCAAACTTTTGATCAGCTTTTAATTTTTTTTGTTTTTTTTTTAATTGTTGTTGTTCGTTTTGTTTGTTGGATTTTTTTGTTTGGGTTGTTGCTTGTGTGTGCGCTGTTTCACCTTCTGTGCCACTCCAGGGGCATTCCCCTCAGTCGGCGTATTGCGGGTGGGTTCCTGTCTACCTCCATTCACACCCTGGGTTGCCTTGTTGCTACCCGCCACAGACAATCCACAGGGAGAGTCAACGTCGAGCCGCCACGGGACAACCCACCAGAGAAGACGCTGCACTGCTACCTGAGTCACGTCGGTGGGATTCAATGTGTGCCAGTTGAGTCATGACTAACTCCCCTACTGACGACACGAACTGAGTAGTCGAGGAGCCAGCGTGAGTGAGCTCCCCCTCCGGAGGGCAGCACGTACCACGTCCATTCAACGCCGGGCAGGCCCCGTGAACTCGTCGATACTGGCGGACCTCGACACGAACGTACCGAGGCCACACGTGGAGAGGATATTGATGATGAGGTCACTATGAGAGCACGCCAAGACCACATGATTTGAGACTTCGTTTTTTACGCTGAACAGTGAGGATGAACTGTGGTGATGAAAATGGTGCTATAGAGCTGCATATTCCTCTGAGACTGCATGATAGGGCTGTGCTCTACGTTTACTTTCGTAACATATCCCAGCGCCAACCAGGTTCGGACGATACAGACACCTGCAGTGTTGGTCAGGGAATTTGAGCGGCACTCTCAGAGATGCATTCACTGAGTGGAGGACAGTAGATTGTACAGTTCCAGTCTTTCCGTTTGAGCCAGAAGCAAACTCAGCTCTGGACAGGGGCTGGACCGAAAAGTCCCACCAATGTAGATGACTCTGGTGGGAATTGAACCCTTGACTTCCCAGCCGAGTAATCTGCCACGCTAACCCCTGCACCATGGCAGGTCAGTCAGAAAGTATTTAATAGAGAAAGGGAGATGGTCTTGAAAACTCAGACGATGAAGATCCATGAGAATACCAGATTTCCATACGGTGACGTGTATGGTTTTTCCAGGTTAAGAAAATACCTACCACATGTTTGTCCAAAAAGAAAAGGGTAACAGATACTGGTTTCAAGACGGACTAAGTGGTCAACTGCAGAATGGTGTTTACGCAAATTACACCGTGCTTTGGTCAAAAGCCACTGGTTTTCAACATCAATGGACAGTTGATCTTTTTCGCAATTCAGTCACAAAGGCAACTGGTGAGAGCAATCGGACGATAATCAGTCGGGTTGGTCAAGTCTTTTTTCCGGGTTTCTAAATTGAATTAATAAGGGCGTTCCGCCAGGAAGACGGAAAGCACCTTGCAGTTGAGACAGAACTGTTCCCTTCAAAAGAATATGGACACACAGCTTTCCGGGAGATGTTTGAGAAACTGATAATTGACGTCAGCAAGGGCAGGAGGATAATTACTACAGATTTGAAGAGCTGATTGTAATTCAAGTGAAAGGGGCAGATGATAGTCTTCAGTGTTGTCAGAGACATATTGTTGGGGGGGGGGGGGGGGGGGGGGGGGGGGGGGGGTTTTCTTTTTTTTCTTTCAAAAGCAGCAGATTGTTATCAGTGGAGGATGAGGCTTTTTACAACAGCAGAGGCCAAGACACTGGCAACAGCTTGTTTGCCCGTCATTGGAGAGTCTGTTAGTTTCAGGTAATGGATAGCGGGGTTGGAGTTTTTCCTTGAATTTTCTTGATTGTTTTCCAGACTTTTTCAACAAGGTTAGTGCTGTGAGCTTGGAGCAGAAATCTCTCCCAAGACAAACGTTTGCGCATTTTGAGGACATATTTTGATTTACCTCGCATCTGGATATCTGATGACATCATTTATGAGCTGAGCATCCTCTATCAAAGCACTTTGATTCATCTGTCAACAGATTTCATAGCTTGACAGAAGTGTTCTGAATGGCTTTTCGATTTGCATTCAATAAAGAGGGGTCTATGTCGAAGCCTTTCGTCAGATCTTACCTCACTGGCTAGACCATTGAAATCCCTTTTGAACAGGAAATAGGCAAAGAGCAGACAAAGGTTTGTTCTTCTCTGGCCCTTCAATCACCACCCCAGAAGATTTAAGAAAAAAAATCTGTCTATTCTCTAATTTCTTAATCTGAGTCACCGTTGCGATCTTAAGTGGACACTTGATTTTTTGGTCACATGGTGGAGCTTGTAAAGTTGAAGACATTAAAAAGAATCAGCATTTATTTCTCCATTACGGTCCACCACGGAGTCCATCTCGGGGTCAGGGTCAAGGAATCTCTTGACCCTGTCAAGGCTTTAGGAGGGATGTACTGCAAGGTAAGCCTACGTCCCCTCTGATCATACCCAGCTTCCAGAGATAGAGGTTTGTGAACTACAAGGGATACCTTGGCCAGCCCTGGACCTACCTGTCTTGACCCAACCCCATGCACGGGCAGCCGACTGATCCACAGGGGCCAACGTGTACCTCCTGTCTAGGAGAGGTTCCAGCCCAAGAGATGCGTTAAGAGATCCTCCTTTCACAATTTCCGGGATCTCATTCGCCTCCATCAGAGGTTTCACCGCATAGCATACGCAGCAGCTCCAAAGAATAAAGAAACAAGATGCAAAGCATATAAACGTACTTCCAGTTTATCTTGAATACACGCGAGATATTCCATAAAGAGGAAAAACCGTTTTGGGCCGTTATAGCTGTTAGTGACGGATATAACGGTAAACTAAAACATCGGGCATCATCCGTGACCCATAATGAACATACCTACAAATTTTCAGAAAGTACCGAGATATTCCATAAGAAAGAGAAACCATTACGGGCATGTTCTATAAAATTTTCAGAACTGGGAGTACAGAAAGAAGGCGGGAAAGGACAGGGACATGGAGGAGAGTGGAAGAATGGAGACGACCGGTGGAAAAAGGCAGAACACACAACAGATGAAAGACGGGGAACACGTAGACAGCGCACTGACCATCAGCCTAGCCATCACAAGGAGGTGGTACCAGAGGCATCGCAGTCTACCACGCTGTGTTTAATCCTGTCGGCAGCTCGGCTATGCAGGTCTGGAAGCTATTTGGCAGAAAACAGGGTGCCATCAAAATGTTGATGCCCCTGTCAGCGTAGCCTAGGGCATCACCGGGCCACGCAGGCCCTCCGACCTCAGCAAGGACGCAACTTCCCGGAGATATACACAGACAAGTGACACAGACACACACACACACACACACACACACACACACAGAGAGAGAGAGAGAGAGAGAGAGAGAGAGAGAGAGAGAGAGGGAGAGAGAGAGAGATCGCGCGCGCACATGTACACACGCTCACTATCTATTTATCTGTCTGTCTCTGCCTATCTATCTCTGTATAAAGAATTCATTTATTACTACCCCCCCCCCCCCCCCCCCAAACACACACCTTCTACCTTTCTATATACCTCTCCATTCTCTCTATATTTCTGTCTGTCTGTCTCCACCCACCCCCCTTTTCTCTTCATCTTTCTCCCTCTCTCTCTCTCTCTCTCTCTCTCTCTCTCTCTCTCTCTCTCTCCCTGTCTGCCGCCGTACCTCCCCCCCCTCCATTTCCCCCCACCCTTTCTCTCTGTCTCTCTGACTCTGTCTGTCTGTCTGTCTGTCTGTCTATCTGTCTGTCTGTCTGTCTGTCGCGTCTCTCTCTCTCTGTCTGCCGCGTACCTCCTCCCCCTCAATCTGTCTCCCCCCTGTTCTCTATGTCTCTCTCTCTCTACTCTGTCTCTTTCTCTGTCTCTGTCTGTCTGTCTCTCTCTGTCTCTCTCTCTCTCTCTCTCTCTCTCTCTCTCTCTCTCTCTCTCTCTCTCTCTCTCTCTCTCTCTCTCAGGTGAACGTTCCCCGAGTGACGGGACAATGGGACTGATTCAGCTCAGGTGAAGTGAAACATCAGGCAATGAGAGCCGCTCCCCCATCCTCCATTAACCAGCTGTGATGCATGCGGCCACCACACCGTGACGACAGCCGGCAGGGAGAGACGGCCAACGAAGCGGAACGGCACGTACATCATTGACTATTCCAGAATTCAGAAAAAAAAAAAAATAAGGGAAGACGCTTCTAGACTCGGGTATTTGTGATTAAGAATTCTAGTCTGATGGAAAAAAGTGCGAAAAATGGGGAGGTGGTGTCTGCTTTAGAATCCCAAATGGCAGCACTAACCCTAAGTCTTTCATCAGCGGTCAATTTTTTTTTTTTCCGGCATCAGAGCTGAAACATGCACTCTACTTCATTCTGCACATACTCATGGCTCTGCAGAAAATAATGTACGAGAATGGGGAGTTGGCGTCTGCATTTAGAATCCCCATGGTAGCACTAACTCCGTAATTCATCAGCGGTCAATTCTATTCTCCGATGTCAGCGCAGAAACCTGTACCCTACTTCATTCTACTCACACCCTGGCTGCCCACCAAACCATCCTCCACTATCTTCAGTCCAGACAGACATGCCAGATCCTTCAGGACAGCAGAAAGGAAGTTTCAGACCTTGGGCTCTGTAAAAAAAAAAAAAAAAGACCCGGTGTTGCACACACACCCCCCCCCCCCCCCCCCCCCCCCATTCCTCCCACTGTAGCGTTGCAAGCAATGAAGAGGTCGATAAACCTTCCCAGCTGGGTGTCGAAGAGGAGCAAGCAGCCCACCATATGTTTTAAAGAGAAGTCAGAACCCTTCTGAAATGCCAGTTCCAGAACGCGTGGAGGGCAGCGTCTGCAAAACTTGGCCTGGACAGGAAGACCTATGACAGACAGACAAACAGACAGCCACTATCGTCTGGCATCTCTTCAGGCTGAAGATCTCTCTAAAACAGATGAGTACCTGCGTGACAGAGGTCCACAGACGTCTGCTAACATTCGCCCGTCATGCATCTCCCTGCTTCAACAGCCGGCGATGGCTGATTGCAGTGACCCGAAGATGAAACAGTCTGGTGCCGTTGGCACTCAGGCCACTCCTTTTACACCCAGTCTTTATCTTTGGAAAGGTGAAGAAGCTCCGTGGTGCATTCCATGTCATTTTACCACCCACAGCGAAACATGTCCGTTTCGAGTGTTGGGATTTGCATGATGTGAGGCATAAAACACTTTACAGCAGACTCCATGAAAACCTTGTTCAGAGATGGTCCCATCTGATGTGATCTTTGAATTTCTGAAAGCAACCACAACCATTTATCATCATCATCATTATCATTATTGTTATTATTATTATTAATTTTATCATAACTATTATTTCTGTTATTATGATACTGACGATGATGATAATTGTAATGGAAATAACAATGGCAATAATGATAATATTATGATTATAGTCATGAGGAGGATGAGGATGAAGAGGATGATGATGCTAATGGTAGTGCTAATACAAATGATGATGATGAGGAGGAAGAGGATGAAGATGCGGATGATGCTCTCTCTCTCTGTCTGTGTCTGTCTGTCTGTCTGTCTCTCTCTCTTACTCTCTCTCTCTCTCTCTCTACTCTCTCTCTCTCTCTCTCTCTCACGCACACACATATCTTGCGCCGTAACTCACAAGCACACACAGACACACAGATACACAGACAAGCAAGCAAGCGCGCAAACGTCCTGCACCATAAATATCACAGACACAGTAACACACACACACACACACACACACACACACACACACACACACACACACAGACACAGAGAACTTGTGCCACAACCTCACTCTCAGACAAACACAGACACAGACACAGAGAGACAGACAGACAGACAGACAAACACACACACACGCCACATGCACCGTAATCTCTCTCTCTCTCACTCTCTCTCTCGCTCTCTCTCTGTCTCTCTCTCTGTCTGCGCGCGCGCAAAGAAACAAACAAACAAACACAGATATACACAAACACAACACACAGACACACAGACACACACACAGACACACAGACAGACTCTCTCTCTCTCTCTCTCTCTCTCTCACACACACACACACACACACACACACACACACACACAGACAAACAAACACACACTCATACACACACACACACACACACACAAATAGACAAACAACACACACACACACACACACACACACACACACACACACACACACACAAACAAATAGACAAACACACACACACACACACACACACACACACACACACACACACACACACACACACACTGTGCTGTAATCTAACGCCATCTCCATCCCCTGTCCAAACAAAACGCTCACGGCAGTCATCATGTGTTTTTCCAATTAAACATTCCCTCTCAGTGTCACGTGACACGCGTCATTGCACTTTTCATCCAATAGTCAACCTTCGTGGCCACTGATGCATATTCATGAGCGGTGACGCGTAATCAGATATTAAGCCAATAGGAGATAGCCTGACAAGTGAACTACTTCACAGACTGGCGTGGCTGGCACCATGACAACAGGCTACACGCCTCAATTAGGATTTGTACTAAAACAACCGCTATATAATTCGTGTAAGTGTTTTAGAGGCCAACCGTAAATTTGAGCCAGCGTTTAATATCAAACCGATCAATGATCTAAAGAACAATTATTTCCCTTGTTCTGGGGTGATATTCACCGGTGCAATCACAATCTTCAAATATTTGATCTTCACCTCAGTTGACACACATTTCAAGCCTTTGCACTCACCCGTGACCCTATCATTGCGCCAGGTAGTTTTCCCAAAATAGTCCCCGTTCCTTTGATTTCAATCTTTCTGCTTGGAACCCACCTGGCTTGCATACCTTGATGGCCATATGAAAGAAAATGAGGAGAATCAACTTTCACACACAGTAGAAGTTCGCAAAACAATCTAACTGCGCCAGTCTATATATATTCGACTCCTTATGCAAGGCCTTGGCACATGTATGTTTGGTGTGCAGCCACAAACACACGATAACTGGTCACGAGCAAAAGACGAGGAGTCAACCGCAAGTCTTTATGTCACACAACATGAATATTTGTAGGCAAATTGGAAAGGAAGAAAAGAAAAAAAAGTAATGTAGTTTTCCTAGAAAGGCGTTCTTTTTGAGATAAGATAGACATGGTCACCTCACCACTCATTCCTCTACCTGATAATTTGTGTGAAGGATTTGGAATTACGCAATGCTCCGTGTAAACCCCCCAGTAAATTCCTGACATTCCATGTCTAGAGTGTTCCACGCATTGAAATTGGTTGTAATATATCATTGTTCTTGTATTTTGACAAATCTAAAATAAATGTTAGCGAACTGCAAAAAAAAAAAAGAAAAAAAAAAAAGAAAATCGTGGACAAACGAATCACAAGACAAAACACGACGCATTTCGACCTTTTAGGTCTTCTTCAGGCAAGATACAAAACAACTAGAACTTGTAGTTTTGATGTAAAATTAAAAACAAAAACACAAAAAACAAAGCCCTCAAGCTATCAATATTGAAGATTCCCCCCCCCTCCCCCCCCCCCCCCCCACCTTTTTCTCCCCCCATATGTGAACTGTACATTTTGAATTAGAAAATAATGTCTTCAGGTTGGGACCATTCTACAGTTATTTGGTCAGTAAAACTGTGGATCTTCATCTGTAAAATAAAGAGAACGTGTCTTATTATCGAAATCGAACCTCCCACTGTCCTCTGAATCAAAGGAATGATAAATTCAGTTGTGTGTGTGTGTGTGTCTGTGTGTGTGTGTGTGTGTGTGTGTGGCGACTTATCCCCTTCTCCTCACCTCGCCTCCTATCATCTCTTCACGTAGATGATCCTCTGCCCACAGATGAGCTGGATTGTGGAGGCAGCCGGCCCTTCACAACGCTGGAAGCTTCTGGCGTCAGGCTTCAAGAGCATATCATGTTCTGTCTACGACGCAACCTCGCCTGCTTTCTTCAAGCGTCGTCAACGCTCTCTACACGGTAGCCTTCTTCGACTTCAAGGCTGCTTCCGGTAGCATAGACCCTGACTTGATGATGAACGAGCTGTGACGTCTGCAGGCTACATACCTACAGGAGTTTGCTGACATCACCAGGGACATCTAACGGCTGCTTCACGTACATTGCAGGTGAACATGGCAGCTGGGGCTCTCCGGGCCGATTCAGCCTGAGAATTGGAAAGGCATCAGCCAAGGCTGTCCAAGGGGTGTTGTTGTTGTCTTTGAGAAGGTCATTGACAGGTGGCTCCGCTGCTGGACCGAGCCGCCCCATCATCACCATCACCACCACCTCCACTACCCCACTCTCTCTCCGTCAGCCTCTATCCCAATCCAGGACCGGACTATTTGGACGACGGAAGAGCGTCAAGCACAAGTGAGGTTTAAAATCACTTAAGCTGTGAGCAAGGAAACAACAACAACAGCAGCAACAACAAAACAACAACAACAACAACAAGCAGTTCATGACGACGTCTGGTGTGGAGATGAAATACCGTGTGGCAGTTGTTGTTGTTGTTTGTTGTCCGTCTACACGACGAAGACCACCTAGTCATCCTGGAATCGGGGAGTGAGTGCGTAGATGGCTGGTCAGGCCGTGTGGCATTACCACCACGTCCAATGGTTCAGGCCACCATAGGAGTAAGAAGAAGGGGGAACAGAGACATGCACCTTCCCATCCAAGGTCAGCCTGTGCATGTATGACCCAAAATGACCCAAACCTTTTTGAACCACAAGATCGCCATCACCACATGCACCAACATGGTGCTACTATTGCAAACGGCTGACATATTCACAGACTTGCTGACAGTGTTCGAAAAGATTGACCCTCCACCAAGCGGTTGACTCTTAAGTTCAGCCTCTTCTGGTGTAATCAGATTGTCACAGTCAAGAACCTGAAAGGAACGGATGACTGCATTTTGAGCCATGCTGAGGCTTGACGACATAAACAACTAGTGTGACAGGTGCTGTATGTTCATTTAGACAGACAGATAGATAGATACGTAGTTGGATGGCTGGCTGGATCGATCTATCGATAGATAGATAGATAGATAGATAGATACAGATGGCTGGCTGGATCGATCTATCGAGATAGATACATAGTTGGATGGCTGGGATGGATCTGGCGCTAAAACCAGATAGTGTGATACAGGTTGGACGGTGGCTGGATTCAGTTGTGAGGTACAGACGTTCAGTAGATAGATAGATACATAGTTGGATGGATGGCCGGATCGATCGATCGATCGATAGACAGAAATAGATAGACCGATAGATAGGTTTACAAAGAGAGAGAGAGAGAGAGAGAGAGAGAGAGAGAGAGAGAGAGAGAGAGAGAGAGAACGAACGAACGAACGAACGAAATTTTGTTTAATGAGGGAAAAGAATAAGCACATGGCAGGCTTGTTTGCATCTTGCCCTCAAAAATGAAAAAAGAAACATTTCAAACACAAAAACCACCCTCCACACCCCCAACCATTAACCAAACACCCACCTGTCGCACAATCCTTTCCAAGCACTCTACACACCCAGTGATAATGATGACAAATACCCAATAGTAATAGCAATAACAATAGTAACGAATGATAATGGTTGAAAATAATAACATTACATTCAAATATAACACCATGCGCACATACATACATTTGCATCGTCAAACATTACATCTATCGAATAGCATGATCTGAAAAAGATAGAAATACAGAACACATAATAATCACAAGATCAGAGAGAGAGAGAGAGAGAGAGAGAGAGAGAGAGACAGACAGACAGAGAGAGAGACAGACAGACAGAGACAGACAGAGAGAGACAGACAGAGGGAGAGACAGAGAAAGAGATTGACAGACAGACGGACAGACAGACGGACTGACACACAGATAACAGATAGACAGACAGACAGACAGACAGATAAGACTAAGATAACACAGCTTATAGCCCAGCCGACAGACAGGGCCATATCAGGGCTGTCATAGATAGATAGATAGATAGATAGATAGATATAGAATATATAAAGGCAAACAAACGAATGAATGAATTAATAAGTAAATAAGTAAATGAACAAACCAAACTGACTGAATAAATGCACAAGCAAACAAACCAGACCCCCCCCCCCCCCCAATAACAAGTAAGTAAATATATATAAAATGAATAAAAAAAACCAAAAGAAATTCATATACGCACGAACACGCACACATGTAACACAAACACGCGCGAGCGTACACACACACACACACACACACACACACACACACACACACAACACACACACACGGTCTAATATCACTTACGGTGAAAAGACACACAAAGAACGCGAACGATCGAACACACACACACACACACACACACACACACACACACACACACAATCTTAGGTCAATCCAATAACGCACTTGCATCACCTCACTGGTACACATACACTAGTACACCCCACGTTCGTAGGAAAGAAAACGGGGGATGTTTGCCCACACTTTCTCGAAATCCCACGCTTCCTCACACATTACCAGCAAGGCGAGGAAGGGGTGGGGGTGGGGGTGGGGGTGCAGAGCAGAGGAATGTGGATGGCAGCTGTCTCTCCTACGCTTTTTCACACTTTGCGAGAAAGTGTGGGATTGCGGAGGGGGAAAGGGGCGAGGAAGGGGGTCGAAAGGGGGGTGGGGGGGTGGTGGTGGTCCTGAGAGAGTCAACTGTCCATTCTTTCAGCTGACGTGTGCTCAGTCCTTCATAACCTGCCGTTGGAAGGAAAAGAGTTTTTGACAAGATCTGATGAACACTGTGTCTCCTGTCAGATGATCATCTTCCGTGATTCACTACAGGTGGGTGGTCACCAAGTGACTGATCGATGCACTGTCATCATCATCATCATCATCATCATCATCATTATCATCATCAATTCTTTGATAGTCTGAGGATGATCACATCATCAGCAGATGGTTGCATCAGCATCGGCATTGCAGCAGCAGCAGCAGCAGCAGAGCAGCAGCAGCAATAGCATCATCATTATCATCATCAATGATTGACTCTCGCTGAAATCTGAGGAACCGTATATATACTATTCTTCTTCTTTTTTTTTTTTGTAGATGGATGAATTAGGTAATGCTTTTAAGTGCATTACTGATTGTATCGATTTGTCTGTACTGTTATTTATTTTTGTGTCTGTTATCCTGTCTGTATGTCTGTTGTGCTCTGTTTATTGTCTCTGTCTGCTATCCTTTCTTCGTTGACTATTTGTATGTCTCTTACCCTCTGTTTCTTGTCTGTAAATCACCAAGATTACGAGTCTGACGCTTTACTAGCTGAACTATTCCGGCTCCAGACGAAGAGCGATCCCTGGTGCTCCACGTTGCGGGGGGTCTGGCACTGGGATGACGTGTCAGTCTGGTACAAACGCTCGCCTGTTCCATTCACTGCAGCAACAGTAATCAATGATGGATTCTCCCAGCGTGTCTGACGGACGAGTCGGCTGACAGGTCATCTGCTGATGTGGGTCGTCCTCATGTGGGAATGAAGACCAATGCTTGATGCACAAAGTCGTCCACAGATGCTGCAATGGAATAAAGTCCTGCACGGATGGCCCCCGTTTTCTCCGGTTTCCTCTTTTCCTGGATGGCGGCTGCTCTGTTGCGCTCGAATGTCTTTGTGCCCCGGTACACCGTTGCTTCCACTGTGTTCTGTCGAGGGCGACATCTTTCCAGGAAGCAGAGTCGAAATTGCAGCTTCTGAGGTTGGCTTTCAACGTGTCTTTGTATCTCTTGAGAGGCCTTCCTTGGTCACGTTGTCCTTCGTTCAGTAGTCCGTAGTGCAGCATGTTTGGAATTCTACGTCGCTCCATACGGACAACGTGTCCTGCATGCAGACAACGTGTCCTGGAGCTGGCTTTTGATGAACATACACTCGCCTTGGCTTAAGGCTGTGTCAGGCCAATTGACATAGACTAAAACACCAAGGCTACATCAAAATGTTGTTACGCTCTGCATAGTTATGCGGGGATTGTCTTCAGTTGTGACAAGCTCCTAGCATAACATTATCAGTCTCCCAAATCCCCGGAAGTCGGAGTGTGGCTGCCCATTGTGGCGGGGCAATCAAAAACGGTCACACACGTAATGTTCTCATCCCCAGCTGATGCGTTTGCCCCGTGTTCAACAAGTACTTCGGCTGTAAGGATGATCCCTGGAGTCTTTTAGTCAGGGTACGAAGGTGGGGCGACCTTGACACTCGTGACGCCGGGGCGTGGATTCTGAAGTGAAGACAGCCGGAATGACCTGGGGCCAGCTGAAGCGGTCAGTCAGCTCAGAGCCCAGTCTGCTGGAGGAGTGTTGCCGCAGCCCTGTGTTCCCCGAAAACTAAAAGGACTGATGAAGTCCAGTAGGTCGTGTGTCGTAGTGTGTGAGGTGGTCAGACTTCACGACTGCGGCGGGTCATTGGGCGGAGCTGTGTCCATCGTTTGTCTTTCACAGGAGGCTTTCCTTCAAAGCAACGACAAGAGAACGCGAACAGAAAACCGAACCAAACAAAAAACTAAATCAAACCAAACCAAACTAAATCAAACCAAACCAACCCAAACCAACCTAAACCAACCCAAACCAAACCAAACCAGTTACGATAAAACAACAGGGAATCACAAACCTATTACAACACAAAATAAAACAGCAAATAACAAAAGTGGCAACAAACCCACCATCAGCAAAACAACAACAAAATAAAAACAACAATAATAATATCATCATCATCATCATCATCATCACATCATCAACAACAATAACAACAGCAATAACAACGACAGCAACAGCAACAAAGAGAGAACAATAACCAGCAGCTGCAACGACAATTATCATTGTCACCTACGTTCTTTTGGATGCTAGTTGTGTGAATTTCATGTTTCTTATTTATTTTTTTTTTCCATCTCCCTGCTTCTGTGTCTCTGTCTCTGTCTCTCATTCTCTCTCTCTCTCTCTCTCTCTCTCTCTCTCTCTCTCTCTCTCTCTCTCTCTCACACACACACACACACACACACACACACACACACACACACACACACACACACACACACAGATAGAAAGACAGGCAGGCAGACAAACAGACTGACGGACAGACACATACACACACACACACATACGCGCGCGCGCTCACACACACACACACACACACACACACACACACACACACACACACGCGCGCGCGCGCGCGCGCGCGCGCACGCACGCACACATACGCATACACGCACGCAACCACGCACGCACGCACGCGCACATTTCCGCTGTAATTTTCACCTCGACACCTGAGGAAATGACTGTAACAAGTTCCGTTAATTATTCCCAGACTTTTGTTTCGGTCTGTCCGCCTGTCTGTCTGTTTTGTCTGACTGTTTTGTCTGTCTGTCCGCGTTATTTGTGATTGTCCGTTGGTCTCTTCTTGTTTCTGTCCCTGCTAATCTTGTTCGGAGCTTTTTTTTTTTTTTTTCCTCTCTCATGTTTTTTTATCCTCACCTTTCAGTACCATGAGACAAGAACCAGAAGAAGAACACGATCAGGCATCCCCTGCCCCATGTTCCACCTCGCCCTCAACGTCCTCCGCTTCGGTGGAGCGGTGGCTCAGTGGATCAGACAGCTGTCACAGGTTTGGGTAGTTCTCGAGTCTGGGTCGAATTGACAGTCCCTTCTTTCCCCTCTACTTGACTGGAGATTAAAGCGAGTGTCTGGGCGGCCAAGTTTGTGCCAGTCTTCTGGATGACAGAACTCACCAAGGGCGTCCTGTGCTTCAGGCAGCTACTGCACGTTAAAGAACACATGGCAAGTAGATGATTGTCTGTGACCAAAGTCTGCAAAACAAAACAAAACAAAATTCCTCTCATCGGGAATCAAAAAGCTTCACATAAAAGAAGAAAGAGAAGAGGAGCAGGAGGAGGAGGAGGAAGTAAAGAAAGAGAAGGAGGACGAGGAGTGGGAGGAGGAGGAGGAGGGGGAGGGGGAAGGAAAGAGAAGAAGAAGAAGAAGAAGAAGAAGAGC
>JADBJO010005785.1:7500-15000 GCA_016801955.1 Conus betulinus | reverse complement strand
GGAAGTGACTGGCTAAACGCAAGGTCAACAGTGATCTGGGATGCTTTACATGGTTTGGCTATCCTCAGTGACCGACAGTGACTGGCTAACGTCAATGAATGAGTGTGATCGGCTAACGTCAATGACTAAAGGTGACTGCCCGACGCCAATGACTCAAGGCGGCTGGCTGATGTCAATGACTGATGGTAACTGGCTAACGTCAGTGACTGATGGTAACTGGCTAACGTCAGTGACTGACGGTAACTGGCTAACGTCAGTGACTGATGACGGGCCGACGCCAGGTCTAATGTCAATGACTGATGGTAACTGGCTAACGTCAATGACTGATGGTAACTGGCTAACTTCAGTAACTGATGATGATTGACCAACTTCAATGATGATAGTGATTGGCTAACGTCAATGACTGATGGTGACTGGCTAACTTCAGTAACTGATGGGTGATTGACCAGCTTCAATGACTGATGGTGATTGGCTGATGTCAATGATTCATGGTGGCTGGATAAACTTCAGTGACTGACAATGACTGGCTAACCTCAATAACAATGACTGGATAATGCCCAATGATTGACAGTGACTGACTAACCTCTGATGATTGACAGTGATTGGCAGATGATGACTGGCTAACCTCTGATGATTGACAGTGACCGGCTAACCTCTGATGATCGACAGTGACTGGCTAACCTCTGATGATTGACAGTGATTGGCCAACCTCTGATGATTGGACAGTGATTGGCTAACCCCCAATGATTGACAGTGACCGGCTGATCCTCAATGGTTGACAGCTGCACACGAACAGAGACCTGACAATGTGGAAGATTGGATGACCTCTGTCTGACCTCACGACGACCCACACTCGGTGTTGATTGGTCCTGTGCACGTGCTGCACGGGCGTGATGCCATTCCTGATTGGTGGCAGCGAGTTCTCCAATAAGCGGTCGGCACGATGACTTGACGTCACGTACAGAACAACAGTGACACTGAAGCACATTGAAGCCAACCAACGGATAGAATTGTTCGCTAGGTGATGATGATAACAGCCATACAATCAGTGATCAATGAAAACAAATAACCATCCATGCAACAACCAGTTTAAAAAAAACTGTATTTTTTTTTAGTGTTTAATTCCCTCGTCACGGTAAGTTAAGGAAAGGTAATGTTGCTTCTAGCCCAGCCGACCGCAAAGGCCCATACCAGGGCTGTCACCACGTTGAGGTCAACTTACAAGTCATTCATTCACCCTTTAGAATACATATTCGAAAAGCACGCCGGAAATTTTATAAAAATTTTTCTACGGCCAAAGCTCAGATGAGATGAAAAAAAAGTTAATCTCTTTCAGAAACAGATTATATCAAATGGATTAAATGGATTATCTCTGAACAAGGTTTTCATGGAGTCTACTGTAAAATGTTTATGTCTCAAATCATGCAAATCACAATGCTTTCACTGTGAGTGGTACATGACATGGAATGCATCACGGAGCTTCTACATTGTTCAAAAGGTAAGAATGAGTTAAAAAACAAACAAACAAACAAAAAAAAAAAAAACAGATGGCCAGTGTGCAGGTGGCATAAAACCGTTTCTTCTTCGCGACCGCCAGAGGCAGATGAGAGGAACAGGTGTTTACAGATCTGTAAAAGTTTTTTTTTTTATCCGTCTGTGTATTCCAGTCCTCCTGCCAGAGGTCTATGCTTGTTCCATAGAAAGCGCGTGTTTATAGGACGAAGCCTTCTGTCCACACAGACTGACAGACACACACACACTCACGCACATACTCTCTCTCTCTATGTGTAACACACACACACACACACACACACACACACACACACACATTTCAGATGCACTCCACACATACGCATGAAACTTCTGTTACTGAGATTTAACACCACACCGATGTAACTAACTATGAGCAACAAAGCAACCCCACCTCAGACCTTAGCAATCATCTGACCCTCTTTTCTTAGTACAAACAAACAAACAAACAACCCCCCCCCCCCCCCCCTCTTTCCGCCCGCTGTCACCTTCACCATCCCTTCCACCCTTTCCTGCCATCTCTCTACCCATGCATGAAGGACTCCCCAGGCTGGCTATATACGGACCGGCTGATCCTCAGTGACTGACAATGGGCGTGGAAGAACTGACAAACACTACACAGGATGGGGGGTTGATCTCGGTCCTGACCCGATGACAAGACTCTGCCCTCATTCCTTCTGATCCCCCCCGCACGCTACAGTGCATCACGTCACGTCGGATGTTGTGGATTCCCTGGGTGTTGCGGTGTTGCGACGAATCACGATGGGTGTTGCTACTGTCCCAGTGGTCATCACAGCATTCATTTCAGTTTGTGGCATCATACTAAGCACTGGCTGAAGATGCCCCCTCCTCCTCCTCCTCCTCCCTCCTCCTCCTCCCTCCTCCTCCTCCCTTTGTCCTCCTTCAAGTCTGCAGGCGCAGGCTGAATATTTTTGAAGTTTCAACAAACCATCGAATGTTGACCTGGATGATTGTTTTTGCGTGTTTGTTATGATGATGATAGTGACGACGATGACAACGACGACGACGACGACGACAATGATGATGACGCAAATGATTGAGAATTATTATCATAATCATTATTACTATCATCATCATCATCATCATCAAGATCATAATTACTATGATTCTTCTTGTTATTATTGAGAGTTATTACTAGTAGTGGTAGTATTAGTAGTAGTAGTAGTAGTAGTAGTAGTAGTAGTAGTATGGTATTATCATCATCATTGATATGATTAGAATTATTAACGTTACTCTTATTTCTGTTGTTACTATTCTTGTTCATTAATAGTATTATTGTTATTATTTCTAATGAGAGTACTTATATAGTACCTGTTTTAAAATATGCACCAAGCTCTGGGCACACTTTACACGCTTGTTCACACAGTGGGCTGCCTACCTGGTAGAGCCAACTGAAGATCTGCCTGCTGGCGCTAAATCATTCGTTTCCCATGTCATTCAGTCAAACGTGCAGTCACTCGTTTTTTCTGTCATTCCTTCAATTTTTCATGGAGGATGCATACTGTCTGTATTCGTGTCATCCACACCAACAGACAAACCGGCTTTTTCTCTGAACTATGGTGACAGAAGTTTATGAGTGCACAAGATGTTGTGTGTATAGTCACACACACAAACGTCAGTTTCCAGTCTCATTTGAAGGATTTGTTTTGGGGGGGGGGGGGGGGGGGGGGGCGTCAGATCCAACCATAACTTTGACGTAAAAAAATCTCATTACCAGAATGGTTCTGTGGGGGATGAACCCACGACATCAAGATCATTACTCCAACATTCTACCAACTGAGCCATTCTGCTGATCCCATTTTTAGTATACAGAGAGTGGGCTGGACAGAGCTATGCCGTGGGTCGGGTAATGATTCGCCTTCAACCATCAGAGATGGAGATGTCAGGTAACTGACATTACACAGGACTGATTTCCATCTGACCCCAATCGGAAAGCGTTGTCTACACTCGCAGTGTCTCTCCTGCATGCTTTGCTATCATGTATAATTAATTTCACATCCATTTTGCGCCCAATTCGCGGAGAGAAGTGATCGTTCGTTCTTCATTGTCATTGCCTTGGATGTTGTTTGTCTTGCCTGAAGAAGACCAAAGAGGTCGAAACGCTGTCGGTGTTTTGTGTTGTGATTAATTTGTTTGCCTCTTTCATTCGGCGGAACAGTCCATCTCCTTTTAAGTTTATCATGTCATGATTTCATATTTTCAGATTGTATGTGTGAGCACAGTCGGTGGACGAGGAATACTTATGCACCCTGCAACTGAAGAATGTAAAAGGGTCAGAAATAAGAATCTGTGCAGTGTGGAAGAGAGAGAGAGAGAGAGAGAGAGAGAGAGAGAGAGAGAGAGAGAGAGAGAGAGGTTTGGTTGGGTTTCAGATGGTGAAAGTGAGGGAAAGGGGACAAAACAGTCTGTGGGGTCACTGAGTTCCAGTCAAATCGGTGTGCTGGGGAAGGAGTTGCTACAGGGATTACGGCAGCAGCCAGAAAGGAAGTAGTAATCAGTCAACCAACCAAAAAGCTTTGGAGTAGCCATGATTTGTTGCACACCATATAAAAACAGATACAGACTTGAGTTTGGTTTCTGAGTTTTTTTTTTTTTTTTTAAATGGGTCTCAGAAAAAGAACCAACAAGAAAAACGAACGGTTAATCCCAAACAAGAGAAGGAACTCTAAAACCCAAGTTACAAAGACAAGGGAAATAACTCTCATTTCAAGAAACTGGAGTGGAGTCACTTCGGAGAGCTCTGATGAAGTCGCCACAAGGCCCTACCCCCAACCCCACAATCCCTTGCACCTGACATATCACCCCCCCTGATTCAACTTATTAAAAAGTGGAGAAAAAAATAACCCAGACGCACCAGCAAGAACCACTGTTACTACAAACCTTTGAGAAAATCCTTGTAGGTGACAAAACAGCCACGTTTCTGGATAAGTAATTTATTTGTACTGTTGATGTCGATTCCTATGCTTCTATATAGAAAAAAAAACTTAAGAATCTAGGGTTGTTTTTTTTCTGTATCTGTTTGTCTGTCACTTTGTCTGTCATTCTATCTGTCTGTCCGTCTGTCTGTCTCTCTCTCTGACGATGATTTTGAAAAAAAAAGGACGACGCTCCAAAATAGTAAGGTTATGTGTGACAATAAACAGTGTAGACTCAATGTTGTGCTGATTTTGTAATATGTATATGCTAAATAGGATTCGCTGTTCTCTTTTGCCAACTTATTGCAACTTTGTAATGTATTTATGTCAGATGAGATCTACTGTCATTTTGTTAATTTTTTTAGTGCTGTTTTTTTCTTTCACATTTTTCCATTTGTAAATTTTCTTTACAAGCAAATAAAAGTGTATGCACTTACAAAAAAAAAGCCAAAAACAGCCACTCACCACATCCCCTCTCTGTCCCACAGAGGTGCTGCACCCCCTTCAGTCCCCTCCATCAATCCCCCCCCCCCCCCTCCCCCCCCCCCCCCCCCCCCCCCCCCCCCCCCCCCCCCCCCCCCCCCACAGTCGTGCAGCGGCTGCCTGATTCCCCCACTGATCGACCGTCAGCATGGGCCGAGCCGACAGTGCACACAGGATTAGTTGACCTCTGTCTGACCTCATAACAAGCCGCCGTGTCGACTCTCCTGTGTTTTTTTCAGCACGTGCAGCACGATATGATACACCAGCTAAGTCTCCGATCAAAACCTTTACTTCATCATGACCAACACACGAAGAACAGTGCGGCTGTAACCTAGTCGGTGTTGTTCAGATGTCCATCGCGGCATTTTAGTCAATAAATGTATCTATTTGTCGGTGATAGCTTCCACTCTAAAAAGGGATAAAGCTAATAGCTCCCCGTACAATATACGCTTAGTACCTATCTTCCTGTCAGTAACGAAGTGAAAAACAGGGACTGGGTTCTAGTATGTCGATTTTCAGATTGTGCATGTTGAGCGTTTTTTTTTTTGTGTGTTTCAGATTCAGACACGACATACAAGTATTCATTTGAAGCGCTTGTCGGATCACCTGTGTACAAATACACATGGAAGGAGTTCATACAGTGTTAGATATGCTCGTATGTTTTTTTTTTTCTTGGAACAGACAGACGCTGCCCTCACTGTCAGCCCCCTCCCCCCCCCCCCCCCCCCTCTCCCCCAAAGTCCCCACCCCCTCTCCAGTCATATATTCATATAACAGATAACACATAAGATACTACAGTGATTGGCCGATCCTCAGTGACCTGCAATGATTGGTTCGTCGCCTTTGATTGACAGATTGGTGGTTGAGAGTGGGTATATAAAACAGTGCTTTCACTCCAGGCTTGAGAGTTTGAAGGGAAAAAAAAAAGGACACTATACTCTTTTCAATGCTATCCAACGATCCCCGTATGTCCAAAGCCAATCACACGCAGAAAGTAGTCCTCTCCTCTAAATCCACACTAATTGGCTGATCCCCCAAAACAGACGGACGGAACCAATTCCTTGTGATTGATAGTAGTTGTCTAATCCTCAATGAGTGTCTATTGTTGGCCTATTCCCCATGATTGGCCTTGACTGCTCATCCTCAATGATTGCCTGTAATCCACCAATAGCTTATGATTGACAGTGGTTGGCTTACCCTAACGATTGACCATAGTCAGCAGTTTTTTCATGATTGACAGTAGTTTGCTTCACCCCAATAATAGACTGTATGTAATCGGCCTATCCCTCTTAGCTGACAGTGACTGGTCAGTCCCCCCAATCATTGACTGCGTTCAGCTAACTCCTCATGATTGACATGATGGGCTTGTCTTTAATGATTATGACTGGCCAGTTTCTCTTGACTGACAGTGATTGGCTAGTCCCCAATGATTGAGCGTAATTGGCCAGCGATTGGTCGGTCTCTCATGATGGGCTACGACTGGTCAATCCCTAACGATTTACAGTCACTGGTGAATCCCCAATGATTGACAGTGATCAGCCAATCCATAGTGATCTGACAGCGATACGTTCATCTTCGTGACGGACAATCATCAGATCATCCCCCAGTAATTGACATGGGGGGGGGGGGGGGGGGGGGGGGCCAGAAAGCTGACGGTACACAGAGAGGATTGGATGACCCCTGGTCAGACCCCGCAGACAAATCACTAGCTACACTGGCCTTTTTTGTTCAGACGTACGTGCTGCACGCGCTGTATGACAGTTCAGCAGATTAGGAGGGGGGGGGGGGGGGGGGAGGGGGGGTTTGATTTACTGAGCACACAGCACGATAGCCTGACATCACGAAAATGTCTAATACATCAGTGAGGCCTAAGCAAAGCGCCTGGAGAGTGCATTTCCTTTGTTCTCTCTCTCTCTCTCTCTCTCTCTCTCTCTCTCTCTCTCTCACGAAATTGTCAATGAATAATCAAATGATGATACCATATAAGAAAAAGAAGATGACGACAAAGAAGAAGAAGAAGAAGGAGGAGGAGGAGGAGAAGGAGGAGGAAGAACTAATAATCCAACCAACAATGAAAGGTAAGCAATCACGTCATTCCACCTCACCACGTCCTCTAGAAAACGAAGGAACACACACACACACACACACACACACACACACACACACACAACCTTGCCCCTAACCCTCTTCTCATGAAAACTAACTTTGGATGCTCTACCCTCATCTTTTATTATGCTGATCTTTATATACCATCATCACTACAGATGCCCCTGCAGTGAGAATGACCCTTCCAGCCATCACCCCAACTCCCCTCAGGACAGATTTTGCATTCCACGTTGTCCCCTACCTCTCACAGAGGTCCTCAATGACGCCGAAAGCATTCCTTGCATCATGAAGTGATTAACTCATCCCAACTGATGATTTTCTGTCATTAGGCTAATCCCCAGTGATTTGTGCTGATTAGCACGCACACACACACACACACACACACACACACACACACACACACACGAACGCGCTCTCTCTCTCTCACACACACGCACACACACAC
>JADBJO010005784.1:148455-151771 GCA_016801955.1 Conus betulinus | reverse complement strand
TTTTGTGTACCACTAGGTTATTTCACTCATGTAAATATGCATATATCAGATGCGAGTTTGATAGTACATGTACTAACATGGATACTAAGTTGAAGTTCGGAGGTTTTTTTTTTTGTTTTTTCAATTGTCTAGTATCATCTGACGATGAAAAAGTATTAAATAAACCCTGAACTGAACATCACACACACACACACACACACACACACACACACACACACACACATACACACATACACGCGCGCGCGCGCGCTTGCACACGCACACACACACACACCACATGCGCGCACACACACACGCACGCACGCACGCACACACATACACACACACACACACACATACACACACACACACACACACACACACACACACACACACACACACACTCATAATTATACACACACACACACACACACACACACACACACACACACACACACACACACACAACATACATACATACATACAGAGAGAGAGAGAGAGAGAGAGAGAGACAGAGACAGAGACAGAGACAGAGAGACAGAGAGACTGCGAATGCGAACGCTTTAATACATTAGACTTTGTGGCCATTGACATGGGGAGAACGAGGGAAGGTTGAATTAAGAGAAGACAATTAAATAATATCACTGTACACAATGAATGTCAGCATGGAAACATGGAACCCAAAATCAAGGTGATACGGTTCATTACGTGATAAGTCTGCTGACCACAGTAGAACAACTCTGCAGTCATTGGTTCCAAAAAGGCTTCGGCTCAGTGATAATTAAAAGTTAACAACCGACAACAAATGTCAACGTTCTTATCACTTCTACATCAAGATTTCCTACAGACCTGTGACTGCACGCTTACATGACAATAAAATGTGCAGCCTGAAGGTCGCATCTTAAGCAAACTTCCTTAACAGCCAGCTCTGGGCCAGAATAGGTTGAGACATCAAGGAAATTGACGGTTCTTAGGCCACTCTTAAAATAGGATTTCCATCATTACCAGCAATACTGTCACGTCTGTCTTTTCCGTCCGATTTGAAACTACTGATGAGATCGTCCATTTCGCTCTGACGTATCTTCAAAACACTTCAGACAGATCAGGCACAGTAACTTGTGTTGTGTCAGTCGATTCACAGACGTCCGCGCTGCTGTTGCATGTGTCTTCGCTCTCTGCATCAGTCTCCTGTATATGTAGGGGCAGGCTGTCGTTGTAATCACCCAATGTAACTGACTGCGGTACATTTTCAAGTCTCTCAACGTTAGCGTTTGTGTATCTATCTGACTGATAGTTTGCAAAATACCACTGTTGTCATTTCTTAGCACTGGCTGAGGGTTGAAGTCATTCGCAGCAGCAGATGATGGATGGACAGCACTGCTGAAATACACATGTCTCACGTGCACATTTCTCTGCACAGGCAAGACTTGTCAGCATGTAAAATGTCCGACTTGGTGTCATTTTTCCATGTCATAAAACAAACTTGAAGGCGTTGGGAGAAACAAGCCAGAAGGAGATGATGTAGGACTTGCCTTCTGTTTCGTCACTGCTCTGTGCACCTCAGCCCGTCTCCTGTCCTTCCAAATCTGTGAAGGACATTTCCTGCGGTAGACGACAGCGTTGTCTTGACCAGTGTGCGCGGCGCGTGCGGTTGTCTTGGCGGCTCTTTCAAACGTAACACGATGACAGCCTGTGCTCCTCTTCCTTCAATTTTGAATGACGACAGCGATGGTTCTTGCGACAATGTGTTCAGCATGCATTCGAAAGACGGTTGGAAGTCCCACAACAGGTACTGCAAACTGTTTCTCTCAAATAATGCTGAACAATTAAGCAGTGGGGGGAAACAAGTGCAGGTTAACAATTCTTCCATCATTATAGTAACGACTTGGCAAAGATGTGAAATTGAGAGGGAAAAACATGAAGAAGAAGTAAATGGGAAAGTGTATATCATAAATATGAAAACCCTTCTCTCAAAAAAGATACAAAATGTTTAGACCTCTGAGGGAAACGCATCGAGCGAGCTGATAGCCAAGCAAGAGAGAGAGAGAGAGAGAGAGAGAGAGAGAGAGAGAGAGAGAGAGAGAGAGAGAGAGAGAGAGAGAGAGAGAGAGAGAGAGAACGAACGAACGAACGAACGAATTTATTGAACATCGGCCGCAGACCATAACTCAAAAGGATTTGGGGTGCGGGGCGAGGGAAGTGGGGAAGAGAATGGGTCAAGGGCACTTCGGGGGGGGGGGGGGGGGGGGGGGGGGAGGGGGGGTAAATAATGAAATCATCCACATACATCATGATTACGTTTTACAAATAGATACGTCAATACACAAGAACAATCCAGATTCAAAAGCATGTACAAAGACATCTACGATAATTCACCTTCAGAAAAAAGCGTATATGGAATTGCGTAGAACATATATTTTGAAACTTGAAAAGTTCTTTTATTATTGACAGTGGTAATTGTACAATATTTGATATAAACGCTTCCCTTAAATCATTATAAAGTGAACACTTACATATGAAATGGTGTTCAGCTTCTACACAGTTAACACAAAACGGACAAACGGACAATTTCTGTCTTTTGAATCGTAACTATATCTGAACAATTTGATATTCAAAGGCAAAACATTCAATCTTGCATGTAAAAAAGCTACTTTGGAACAAAACACATCAATGCTACAAAAATAAATTTCCCTTTCAAAACGACTTTAAAAGATCAATAGCTTGCATATCTTTCCTCATCTCTAATTGCTCCTGTCCACTCTTGTATACACATATCAATTAATCTTTGCTTGAATATGCCTAAAAAACCAACGAACACATGCCAACGATCCTGTTATAACCATGCCAAGTTGAAACCAGTCTCACGTAACAATTCTCTTATATATTTGTTACCTAGCATTTTTTTTTTACCTTTCTGATCAAGGATTGCCTGCATACTATATGCTTGCCGCGGTAATCTGTTCTGTTCCATACTAACCAGTTTGAAACCAATATCGAATAGCGCTTACGTAGGAGTTAATAAAGAGGGGGGTATCTCCCCAGTTCCCCGTATACCACTTTGTTTGGAGTGGAACTTCCAGAAAACGCTTGCATGCTAGTAAGTGAACTCTCTCCAAGCCATCTAAACGATGTACCCCCCAGACTTCAGATGAATATCATAAAATGGATTTGATTTTGGCGTCAAACACCTTTAAATAAATATGACAACTGATATCCTTGTTCTTGTGGAAGGCTCTAATAAAAAAAAAAATAATGCCTTTTTCCCCTTAGTAATTAAGTGTCTACCTGTCTCATTCATATGATGTTGCCAACTGATTGATAAAGATTTCAAACAGTG
>JADBJO010005784.1:140955-143455 GCA_016801955.1 Conus betulinus | reverse complement strand
AGAGATTAAATAGGAGAGTGATAATAAATGAATGATGGTTTATTGCCGTAAGCTTTACAAAGCCCATACACAAAGTCGGAAAACGAAAGGGATGTGGACTCTACATGCACAAGAATTGGAAATGAACACCACCGATGCGTGACAAGAAACAAAAAAAAGTTTATCGCGATGTGGATTCTAGATCACGGACCTTTATAGACCATAAAATTCAGAGAGAACACAGATAACTATCAATCGGATTTTCCGGATGTTTATCAACAGGTACAGCGGAACAATAGTCACAGTGGATCGACAAGATTTCGGTTTTCAACCTCTTTGCTTGCCCTTCAGTTATTCCTTTACTTTACACAGGCGACCATGCGTTTTCGTTTCTCCCGAACTATGTTATTAGGACTGTGGTTTGTAATCGTTGTATGGGATGTATGTGTTTTGATATCAGTGGTTGGTTACCAGTGTGACCGTTATAATTACACCACTGTGTTGCTTCAATGTCTGTTTTGTAATTTCTTGTTGTGCAGAATTATGTACAGGTGAATCACATTCACAATCATTCCAGAGTTATCCAAATCATTTTCATTAGCACACAGCTGGTCAGTATCTGTGTCAGATGGCAGGTCTGAGTTGGGAATTACTGTCACTGACTCAATGTGTGTGTGTCATACCCGTGTCATGTCGATGTGCTCTGTTCCATCGTGGGATAGCGAACACGGTGCAGGCAGAGGCACAGTGGAAGGGGGTTGGTGATGATGCTGGAAAGTGTCAGCACAGGAGACTCCATTGTTGTTGTCACGTCTGTCGCCATTGTATATTAAACTAAAAGGGGTCGGCAGGAACAGACGGGAAAGGGATGAAACTCTTTCGCTGGCCTTTTGCTTCCGGTGTTCCTCGGCCCTTCTCCTGTCTCGGTTGACCTGTGACGGACATTTCCTTCTGAACACTGTTCCCTGGAGGTCGCGTAACAGGGGAATGGTCGGACATTGTTGTCAATCTAAGAATCACCACAGTCTGATTATCCCTGCCTTCAATTTTTATGATAACAATGTCATATCGCGCAACGCAGCGATCAGCATACTTGTCTAAAGTCGATGGAAGACCTTCCACGGGCATTTCGCACTCTTTTGTGCAAATAGGAGCAAAATTTAATCGAATAAGTGAAAAGTTCGTCTTGCTTGACAACCAGACACACACACACACACACACACACACACACACACACACACACACACACACACACACACACACACTCACACACACACACACACACACACACACAGAAGGAGGGACACTTTGACACATTGAAATTTTGAAATTTTATTGTTATTACCAAAGAGGTATTTGAGAGAGAGAGAGATAGAGATAGAGAGAGAGAGAGAGAGAGAGAGAGAGAGAGAGTGTGTGTGTGTGTGTGTGTGTGTGTGTGTGTGTGTGTGTGTGTGTGTGTGTCCATAAATGATTTCTCAATCGCAGTTATCGCAGTGCAATCGCTTCATGAATAATGATGCATCTTTTATCAACTTCATGTGTTGTTTGTCCGTTCCGCTCATGATGGGCTTCGATCTTTCTCAAGAGTGCAACCGATCCCATAAATCATTTCTCCGATCGCGTGCAACAGACTCATTTATTCTCTGTTGCCCCACATCTCATAGCTTAATCGTCTCTAATCCCACACCCTGCCCACATCCCCCACACCTCGTGTCTCTATTTATTTGTTTGGCTTTGGTCTCTCTCATGTCATAAGGCCTTGGGTGTGAGGTCGGCGCGCTTGCGCCTGCGTGCGTGCGTGCGTGCGTGCGTGTGTGTGTGTGTGTGTGTGTGTGTGTGTGTGTGTGTGTGTCTTTTCGTAAGTCTATTGTGTATGTGTACATGTTCAGGTGCGCGCGCGCGTGCGTGCATGTGTGTGTGTGTGTGTGTGTGTGTGTGTGTGTGTGTGTAGACGGTGGTGGTGGTAGTGGTAGGAGGGTAGAGATAGGGGCCACCCATTGTTTTATGTACCTTCAATATTATTAGTCTATTGAGGTACATTTCTGTTTGTAGGTGTTATTTAGCCAACTTGAAGTTCATCTGCCTGTGACGGGAGTTGGGGGGTGGGTCGATGTGTCCTCTAGGGGAAGGACTTAAAAAATATTTTCTCTTTGAGAATTATGTTAAAATTTCACCTCCAGCCTCTCTCTCTAACTAGTGGTGGAAGGAGCAACTTTCCGATGCTAGTCATTGAAAGAAATATGTATTTTTTTCCCAGGACTCTTAACATACTCAATAGTGGCTCAAGGATAGGTTTCCTTAGGCTTGTACTCTTAAAAGTGTCTGTAGCTCCAAGAGGCAGAATAACCGAGTTCAAACGTTTAATATTGGTTGAACAACAAAAAAACTGACACAAGTTAAGTGGACTTTCACACATTAACTTTACTTGCTTACACACGGTAAGTAGTTAATGTTAGTTCACAATAGACATCTCATTTTTTTTAGCACTTTAAGACATCAACTTTCACTTGCTTACATC
>JADBJO010005784.1:130955-133455 GCA_016801955.1 Conus betulinus | reverse complement strand
AAACAAACATCTAACAGAAGTTATAAAAGATAGAGGGTATCGTCTACTTTAGACATAACCGATTTTATTTGATGCATGCAAGAGCACATGGATAATTCGATTTATCGCATAGGTGCGAACATTTTTTTCATTCAGCTATTATCCAACATACCCCAGTGACTACCGATGCATATGTCAAAATAGGCTGTATCTGTGAATCAAATAATTTCCAAAATAGATTTACATCACTGGAGTTCAATATTTTTTCATAGTCCTCAGAATATCCATGACACCTTTCTTTCCCTTTCTGCAATATCTTAAGCCAGTACCTTTCTCAAGCGTAATTTTGTTGTGAAGAACATCCCACTCTAACTTCTACCCCACCATAAAACTATCTTTCATATTTGGATAAATAACACCACCATTCTAAAAGCCATTGGATTAGTTTTGTTTAGGTTCACTGTTAATTTTAACCTATCTGATTCCCATTTCAGAATGGCTGATTAATTCTAAAACAACAGGGGTATCTGCTAGGAGGATAACATCATCAGCGAAAAACATTAGAAATAAAGTCATCAGTACCAAGTAAACATTTGATTTCCATGCTCCCCCCCCCCCACCCCCACCCCACCCCCACCCCTTCTTATCTCTGTCGCTAATTCATTTATGAAGAATGTGAACAATAGTGGGCTAACCAGACACCATGTGTTCACTCCCCGCAGGCAGCTGAAATCATCAGTTTTGTAAGTGTCTTTCTCGCGAATACATGCAAGAACAGACTCCTACATTCCATGAAAAGCTGCATACAAACTTCCATTTACGCCATTATTCCTCAGAGTACACCATAGAAGATTTTGCTGTTGACTGAATCACAAGCTTTCTGGAAATAAATAAATGCAACATACAATTTGGATTTTGTTAATAAGTATTTTGTACTAAAGCATAAGAGTAAATATATAATCTGCTGTCCTATATTTTGGATCGAAATACAGCCTGCTCTTCCACTGTTTTCTCTTCTCTCTCTCTCTCTCATCTCTCTCTCTCTCCTCTCTCTCCTCTCTCTCTCTCTCTCTCTCTCTCTCTCTCTCTCTGCCTATGCTTTTTTAATCTGTTGTTGAGTATATGCGTATACATTTTACTAATAATGCTCGTCAGTGCAACACCTCGATAGTTATCAGGGCTGTTACTATCACCTCTCTGGTGACAAGGAACTATCATGGATTTAGACCAAGATTCTGCAAAGATTCCCTTATCAAAAGTATTAAAAGATTAACCCCAAGAAATCAACAACGGAGTTAGAACATTTGAACATTTCTCCCACTACTTTGTCTGGTCCAGCACTTTTCCCACATTTGATGTGTTTTATACTGTTTAAAACCTCATTTCTAGTTATATGATCATTAAAAGTTGGTTCGGCAGTGATTTGTTCGTTACAATCTATATCTACACTGAAATCTTCATAATCGTTATTAAATTCATTAAATACACTGTAGGAATGTTCATACTATTGCTGCGAGCTGATTTCAGTGTAAATAACTGTTTTTTCCACTTATAGATCGAATGGTTAGACCAGAATAATTCAGGATCATTAACAGATGCTTTCAGTTTATGATTCGTTTTTCATCGAAGTCTTTACTTTTCTCTTCTTTTCAAAAAATTATAGTCTTTTCCTTTCCCTGACGTAAGTTGCTTTGTGTGTGTGTGTGTGTGTGTGTGTTGTTGTGTGTGTGTGTGTGTGTGTGTGTGTGTGTGTGTGTGTGTGTGTGTGTGTGTGTGTTTCAGTGTTTTAGATTTGGTTCTTTGACATCGTTTCAAGTAACTTTTCACAACTTTTTTTTTCCTTATTCCCGCACTTACCATCAAACCAATGGTTCATTTCTTTCTTGTTTCCCCCCTTGGTCCTTACTATACATGCAGCTGCACCATGAAAATCTTTCATAAAATATTCTAAACCGGTGTTGATATCCACATCCAGATACTCTGTAGCGTCGTCACAGCGCTGTTTGAACTCATCTGAATCTAGTTCTCCTTGTAAGTCTCGGCGTGTTCTGAAGACCAAATGATGCGCACTTCTGTATGAAGTACTGGGTGTGTGGGTGTGGTTTTTTTTTTTAATTGATATTACCTGCATTCCATTTTAATTCTACAGGTAAATGCCAAGAAAAAAAAACAATCGCCAACCTTCATTCTGCAATTTCTTAGTAAATTGTTGGTGACAATGAAATAATCAACTACTCTACTGCCATTAGGTGACACAAATGTAAAACTCTCCTTTCGATTCATCATGGTATGCACCATTCAAATTTGTAAGTCAAACATAAAACACAAATCTAACAAAGATTCACCAAACTTATGTAACACAAGTCTTTAGAGCAGCGCTTTAACACATCATTGTCATCGTCATTTTCATGATCATTTTCAGTACTACCATCTTCATCATACGAATCATCACCATCACTAACATCAACATTATAATCATCTCCCCATCAACATCACTATCTTCATCATCATCACTATCATC
>JADBJO010005784.1:118455-123455 GCA_016801955.1 Conus betulinus | reverse complement strand
GAGAGAGAGAGAGAGAGAGAGAGAGAGAGAGAGAGAGAGAGAGAGAGAGAGAGAGAGAGAGAGTTTTCCTCTTTTTGTTTTGTCAGAGGTGTTATTCGTGTAGTGTGTAAACAGTTCGTTTGTTTTTGACTTTCATGGCAAGCAATGGAACACAGTTTTCTGGTGGGCTAGTTTTGCCAATTGATGGCAAGGTTATGTGTAGCACTAAAGTTCTGACGATCATTATGAGCGTATATGTGTGTGTGTGTGTGTGTGTGTGTGTGTGTGTGTGTGTGTGTGCGTGTGTGTGTGTGTGTGTGGTGTGTGTGTGTGTGTGTGTGTGTGTGTGTGCTTGTGTGCTTGTGTGGTGCGTGCGTGTGTGTATGTGTGTGTGTTTGTGTGTGTGTTTGTGTGTGGTGAGCCGAGAGAGAGAGAGAGAGAGAGAGAGACAGACAGACAGACAGACAGACAGACAGACAGACAGTCAGACAGACAGACAGTCAGACAGACAGACAAACAAAACAGAGACAGAGACTGGCTCCATCACTGATTTTTTTTTCATTCAATCTATCGCGTGCAATGTACTCATGAATAAAGATGCACTGTCAACTTTATTCTGTTCAAGATTCATTTTGTCGCAGGTAAGCTTTAGTTTTTTTCATGAGAGATCTTATCCGAGTCAGAAATCAATTAACCATTCGTTAACAGAGGCAAGGATTTTTTTTTTTTGCATTGTCTTTGTTCCTTTCACTAACATATACGTTTTCTATTCTGGGTAATTGGTGAGGGAGACGGATGAAGGTTGAGCCCTTCCTTTTATTCAAGCTCCAACAACACCATTCATCTCCTGCAGCTTACTTCTGTACTTTTTCACGATAAACAGCCCCCTTGAGCTTCGTCCTGTTAGGACACAGAATCTGCTCTCTCTCTCTCTCTCTCTCCCCTCTCTCTCTCTCTCTCTCTCTCTCTCTCTCTCTCTCTCTCCTCTCTCTCTCTCTCTGGGCTCATCGGCAAACATTACCTCATAATTTGCTCTCTCTCTCTCTCATCTCTCTGCCTTCTCTCCTCTCTCGTCTCTCTCTCTCTCTCTCTCTCTCTCTCTCTCTCTCTCTCTCTCTCTCTCTCTCTCTCTCTGGAAAGAACTGTAGGTAGTTGATTTTTTCAACTCTTTCATTTCTGTCTGTCTCAGACATTCCTGCTCTGAGACGGAGGGAAGACGTGTGCAGGGGTGAGGAATAGGGGTGGAAGGGGAGCTATCCCATTGTTCATGCTCCTTCGGCAATATTCATGTTATTGCGATAAAAACGGGGTTCTTGAGGGTTATCCCACCAGGATATCAAACCTGCACTCTCTCTCTCTCTCTCTCTCTCTCTCTCTCTCTCTCTCTCTCTCTCTCTCTCTCCGCGCTTATCGATCCCTCTTTGTTTCTCTATGACGCTTGTCTCGGCTTTACTACTATGAGCACGCTCTTGACATTTGTACATTTCCATTTATTCTCTTTTGGATCGTGGACAAACGTTCTTAAAAAAAAAATAGCTATCAATCAGAAAACTGTACACGTCTCTCTCTCTCTCTCTCTACTCTCTCTCTCTCTTCTCTCTCTCTCTCTCTCTCTCTCTCAGGGAAGGGTATTGAGGTGGATACAGTCCTTGAAATCAAACGATCTCATGACCAGGTCTTCTCAGCTGCTTTCTGATATCAAGTCTCAGACTGATGAAACAGGTTTCTTGTTAGCAGAAACGTCAATATTCCCATCCCCCCCCCCCCCCCACCCCCCCCACACACACACACAACACACACCTTTCTATCTCCTCCCAACAACGATGACAACGGATGATTTGATTATACTGTCCTAACTCAGATTCTCTTTGTCGGTCGCTCTGATACGTCATTTCAGTTTTGATGTAATCCACATCATTGCTGCAACCAGGTGAAACGAAATATATGGAAGTGGACAAGCCAAATAATCCTTCTAAACCACTCCTCTCGACAATAGGCATCCTATGTCAGTTGCAAAAACAAACAAACAAACAAACAAACAAACAAACAACCCAAAAAAGAACAAAACAACAAAACTTATCAGCATTCCTGTGGTGGAAGAAAGCTCTGGTTACGATTCGTTAACTCCAAAAAACGGCTAAAACAAATCTTAACTAAATGTTAGCGAACCGCCCCAAGAGCCACTTAAGATTTGTCGTCCCGGGGTGTCCATTGATGACCTTCATTCCTGGCTTTTGTTTTCTACATGTAAAACCTAATGTCAGAAATATCATCCTTCATGTTCTCATTAATTCATGTCCATCAACGTCAATTGTCAGTCGATGCATGGACAAAAAACATTATCGTGCTATTTCACAAGAAAGATCCCAACTGTACGTTTAAGTTCCAGCTCAAGTCTCCTGGCGGATGAAAACATTCTTTCTATAATACTACTTTACCTTGCACTGTTCATTCCAATTTTAAAGAAGTGCGTGACCATAACCACATTAATTTAATTAATAACATTCCTATTGTTGCTGCTGATAAAAGATTCTTTTTTTTTACATTCACCCTCACGTACGGAGTACGCAAGACTTGCAGACAACTTAAAGCACTTGTGGCTAAATGGACACTTTGATGGCATTTTTGCTTCTCATCTTCTAGATCGTACTAGAGTCCCTTCAGGATATTCCGACGTAAGACGATATGGCTTCTTGTCACACGTTAGCCCATCTTCATTTGATCCATCTGGTCTTTCCCATACCCACCACTACACTCAGTCATCTCATTCCCTGTAAAGATGTTCTGTTCAGCTCCTTCATTTCAACAACTCCCCGTTAAATCTCAAAGATAAGCTTCTAAAGGATTTCAGAATAACCCCATACAATACAACGAAATCCACAGTCAATCTTCCCTACCACTTGCTACCCACAACACGCATTGTCCACACCTGCAACACGCATTGTCTACAGTGACTCTCTCAAGTAATGATGCACTATAACCGGTACGTTCCTTTCATATCAGAACCCCACGATTAGTCATCATCAGTCTGTCCCCTTCACCTCACACAGGCTTTTGCACTCAGAACAGGACACCTACAATGAACAACGCGCTAAATTTCATTTGTTCAGAAGAGATGAATTAAGCAATGACCAGTTTAATGTAACTATTTTGCGTTAAAAGTTAATGTCATATTTTGTTTGTTTGTATGTTGCCATCTGCACAACTTTTTTGCTATATCTAAACTAGTCGGCTATGTTCATTTGGAAATACATTTGGTTGATTGTAAATATCATTCTTGTAGTTTTCAGAAATATGTTCTCTTACTCAAGTTAGTTTTGGATTATTTCTGTTCATATTAATAAAAGGTAGTTAATAAATTAATGAATACCAAAATGATGAAAAAAAAAAAACACCTAACCAAAATGATGTGAAAAAAAAAACCACCTCTAAAGTCCCATCAACCTTTACACTGTTGAAAATGGCTTCTATTTGTCTCTATATTTATTTCCCAATCAGTCTACCCTTAATTGTGCAATCTTTCAATATCATTCATGTCGTTCTTTTTTTACTTATTACTACTGGGCAAGATTGACTGCCTGAGATGTTTTACAAAACGCATCTGTGGTGGTATGTCGGTGTGTTGTGTATGTTCTGCCGGTATCGTTTACTGTTACATAATGTGTATACACCTCATGCTTGCGTGCAGTTGTACATGCGCGTTCAGTCGCGTGTGGGTAAATGTCTGAGACTTTGTGTTAGATTAGATGTGCGAATGGGCGATGGGGGGTGAGCGGGCAGGCTGACAGGTCGGATTGTGTCTGAACCGGTAAGGTGGCATCCACAGACTCACCAGACCAAAATGGTGCTATCTTTGATCATGTGCGAATATTACCATTGTTGTACAGCGTTTGGAAAACTGTGTATCTTGGCAACAATTTGGCATCACGTCATTGATATTTTATTTTTCATGAAAAAAAAAAAACCATGTTCTTGAGATATTTTGTTTGGTGTTGGAACATTTTTTTCTGAGGAGCTGTTTATATCCCTCCCCCCCCCCCCCCCCCCCCCCCCATTTTGTTTGCAGTTTTTTACGTTTTGTTTTTTTTTTGTTGCAATTGTTGTTTAAGTGACATATGTTTTGATAGTTGTTATACACTGTTTTGTTTCCTGTTCAACATTTTTTGTCACGTTTGCAGTTGCTTTCTTTGCAGGTTTTCTCCACACCCTGTCTTTGTTATCTGGTCATGCGTAACATTTTTGTTACGTCGTGCCTCTCTCACGTTCTTTCTCTCTCTCTCTCTCTCTGCGATAACAATAATATATCTGAATACAAGATGTGTGGACAGAGAGCAGTTTTTTTTTTTTTTAAACCTTAACAGCTTGAGTCAATGAATCGATGTGGCTGATAAATCCTCTACAAGAATGATAGCATTTGATTTGTTTGGTTATGCCAAAACTAGACTGGATACAAGCGTCTGAATCGGAATTGTTGTTACCACCCCCACCCGGCTACAGTAGAGCTTGGAAAAACCCTCCCAAATAGAAAGAAACAGGTCTACTTGTCATATATTCACCTAACTATCAAAGTCAGCATATTTTTTGTCTTTTGAAGCCTATCATGTGGAATCATATTAGACATAATTACGTTTTAAAAACAAATTCCTCAACCAGTTCTATTAGGTTCATATACTGAAAACCAGCTGAACTTGACTGGATGGGTGGATAATGATGGTATTTTCGAATTTTACTTAAAGATAATTCTGACGTGGAGGAAGCTCTCTATTTTCGAATTAAATTATTTCACAAGATGATTCTGACGTTGAGGTATGAAAACAAACAGTTTCTGAATTCGAAACTACAAATCAATGTAATCTTAATCAACGAACTGGTTGAAATCACAAAGAATCACAGCGACATCCCAAATACTGATAGACCTTACCTATAATGTTCTGCGGCTGACACCATAATACTGAAATGTGGATGCTCCTCCAGTTGCTTGGTTGTTGCAGTGGCCACTCTGCTATTTGTTTATCAACGTG
>JADBJO010005784.1:103455-113455 GCA_016801955.1 Conus betulinus | reverse complement strand
CTGGGTCGGAAACTCATCAGGAAAACACGGCTGGCTGTATCTGCCCTCCTGGCGTCAATAGACACACCACAGTCCATAATACCGTGGTGTTTCTCACCACCAAGGGTGCAAAAAAGAATCCAATAGCACCCCCGAAGCAGCCAGCGAAGAGTAGTAAAGGAAACCAAACGAAAGTGTGGGGAGGAAAAAAAGTTGCTGAAAAAACTACAGATATTATGCAAATAGTATAAAATGTAGGGGGCAATCTTAGAGCCTACGCTTGAGGATCCACCCAAGGATGCAAGGGAGATCAAAAGACACACACAAGAGACAGACAGAAACAAATACAAATAACCTCGATTTAATCAAGACGAAATTGGAAATGAAATGATGGCAGGGAACAGTAAACAATAAACAGTAACAGTGGGGTAGTCTTTGCTCCCATAAGGAAACCTAACGATGAGTTTCCGACCCAGCGGACGAAAGGCCTTGGAGCAGGCAAATACAAATATATCTGCCTTTAAAAGAGATTGCGATGGTTCCCTTATGCAGCCAGTGAAGAGTTTTCATATTTTCTTAATTTCATGTTCCCAGGTTTTTTTACTTTTTTCAACTTCCTGCCGCCCCCCCCCCCCCCCCCCCCCCCCCTCCTTAAGTTCAAACTTTTGCCAAGTCATTACTATGAAGACAATTTAGTTGTTGGCCTGCGCTTGTTTTCCCCCCACTATTAGATTGCTTGTCTTTGTATTTGTCTGACTTTAATCAAGTTTAAAAGGCTGTGCCAGTCTTGAATAAAAGTTACTCTGCGTTAGGTTTCCTTATGGGAGCAAAGACTACCCCCACTTGTTTACTGTTTATTGTGTACTGTTCCCTGCCTCATTTCATTTCCAATTATGTGTGTTTATACTTTTGTGTGCCCTTTGCAAGAACACTGTTACCCCCCCCCCCCCCCCCCCCCCCCCCCCACCCCCCACACACCTTCCTTGACATGAAGGCCAGCTAGGCTATTGTCAATAAACGGCTATTTGTCAATTCTCTCTCTCTCTCTCTCTCTCCTCTCTCTCTCTCTCTCTCTCTCTCTCTCTCTCTCCTGGAAAAAATAGAAAGACCGAGACACTTAAAAGAAGTAAAGAAAGAGAAAGACATAGAGAGACGGATGTATAGGAGGGGGATGGGATGAGAGAGGGTGGGGAGGAGTATTGAAGAGAGAGAGAGATAGGAGGGGGGGGAGAGACAGAGACAGCGAAAGAGAGAGTAGAGAGAGAGAGAGAGAGAGAGAGAGAGAGAGAGAGAGAGACAGACAGACAGACAGACAGACAGACAGAGAGACAGAGAGAAAGGGAGACAGAGCAAGAGAATTGTTTAAGAATGTCTGTTGATGTACAAACCTGAAAATCGGTATGAGTTCTCTCTCTCTCTGTCTCTGTCTGTCTGTCTCTGTCTGCTGTCTGTCTCTCTCCTCTCTCTCTCTCTCTCTCTCTCTCTCTCTCTCTCTCTCTCTCTCTCTCCCTCCTGATAAAGAAACATTTAAGTTTTGAGAGCTTGAATTCGGGGTGCTTTCAGATGCGTGTGTGGAGTGGGGTGGGGTAGAGGGGGGTTGCCAAAAAAAAAAAAAAAAAAAAAATTCTGAACTTGTTAGCTGTGTATGGGTCTGTTACTTCTCTTCGCTTTCCCTCTAGTTCAGGTACGTTTTCCCTAACCCTTCGTCTGACTCGTGCTATGGTCTGAATGCTGTATGTTGCAGACGTTGCATTTTATGAACATATTTCTGAATTCCGCCGCATGACTATGATAGCTGACTATCATCTCACTTCATGGGAATCTCTGCATCCAATACTGATCGAGAATCCCTTTCAACATGCCAACACCTGTCAGTACATCACGTCATGTCAGAGATCTATAGTCCCATCAGATGTGTGCATGGCACAGAAACAAGTGGTCATGGAGGGAGCACACCATCACTGCAGCAAAGGAAAATATTTCAACAACATTCGATTATTAAACAATACCCTCGACGATGTCTTAAGTCGTCAATCCAACTACTCAGGACGCGTATGTGGTCCAGTACGTTATATAGAAAGATATCAGTTGAGAGCGAGCGGTGACAGCTCCCCTACGGTCTGTGAGCGAATGAAAAGTGGAGATGTTCATGCTTGTTATGCTATGACCCGGTTCGGTGCCATGTTGTCCCGTTGATTTGCGGTATCCGGGTGTGCTGTGACTATCTCACATGCCTGAGCACTGCTCGGTCATGCAAAATAGCTTGCCAGGGTAGATGGTCAGTTCAACCAGTGCAGCCTTCAAGATGTTGGCTGAATTGTGGTCATTTTTTTTTTTTTTTTTTTTTTTTTTTTTTTTAGGTATCCAGGCAAACTGCATAATGACACGTCAGCTGTCATTTGGAATCTTTTCCATTCCATGTACTTGGCAAATAACGTTTGTTTATTTTGTGAACGATGCAACATATTTACTCCGTTCATGATTTAAGCAGTTCTTCTGACCAATCTATTAATGTTCTCTCTCTCTCTCTCTCTCTCTCTCTCTCTCTCTCTCTCTCTCTCTCTCTTTGTCTTTTCTTTTGCTGTTCTTTCGTTCTTTCTCTCTTTCTTTCAGGAAATTAGTAACTTAGTAATTTCAGCGAAACATATACATTTTACATTCAGTAAACCTGATTTCCATATAATTTCGAACACATTTGAAAGTGGTGTGTGAATAGTGGCTGATGTGAGGGAGTGCACGGATGGGGCTGAGGCAGACCCTCTGGCAAAGGCCTCGCAAGTCTCATCATCATCGTGTCACGAATGATTTCCTTTCGCCCCTACAGAAGTGATTAGGATGTTATATCCTTAGAGCACGAACCTCATCCTGTGCCATTTTTCATGGACGTAGCTGCTTCCTTCCTTCCTTCTTTCTTCTTCTTCTTCTTCTCCTCCTCCTCCTCCTCCTTCTTCTTCTTCTTCTTCTCTTCGTCCCCTTCTTCTTTTCTTGTTCTTGTTCTTCTTCTTCTTCTTCTTCTTTTTCTTCTTCTTCTTCTTCCCTATAACGTAAATGATTGGTGGAGGCTCAGCACACCCAGCCGATGCAGGCAATGATGTCTGGCAGCATTTGCCTCTAGTGTGTTATCATTTTCTTCCCTAACGACCGGGCCACACGACAGCTTCCCCTGTCCGCCGCCAGGAACCGATGACCATCAAGGATACTTGGCACTGACCACTCCTTTTCCCTGTTTATTATTGCTCCCTCCCTCTCTCTCCCTCCCTCCCTCAATCCCCCATCTCTCTCTCTCTCTCTCTCTCCAATATTATCGTCAAGTGAGACGATTTTCATTTTCACCCCACCCTCTCCACGCCTAACCTCATCCCACCAAATGCACTGACAGATGGAAAACACGACTAGCATCAATCCCAGTACACATGTTTCGTCATAGATGACACAACAAACCCAGACGCAGTGACGCTTATATCACACTCAAGTCCAGTACACATTTTACGTCATAGATCACGCACCGAACGCAGACGCAGTGACGCTTATATTACACTCGCCAGCTGATTAAGAAAGATCGTTCAGGGACCAGCCCACATAAACAACTCAACTCTTCTCATAGTTGTGACTCTTTCCTCCACGCAGCTTCGGTAGGCCTAGCTGCTGAGGAATTGTGCAAGCTGGCTGCCACATTTGCCGAAACACGTGCGTGTTTGCAGAGATACTCACGGATGCCCGTCTGATTGGGGTATGCGGTAACCCCCCCCCCCCCCCCCCCCCCCCCCCCCCCCCACCAAAGAGCTTGGCGTCCAATATCTGCCGCCATCCCTCTCTGAACTAATCCACACCAGCTCAAAGTGATTCAATGCAACAATCAGAGAGGCTTTTGTGTATTCATTGCCCATGTTCACTCTCTGTAGTACCAGTCGCTCAGCTGGCCACCAGAACTGTGGCATGACCCCGTCCTGTAGAGATGATGAGAGAAAGGGACTAGTCACAGATCAAATGCCACACACACACACACACACACACTTACTTAAGATCAGAAGCAATCCATTGACAATGAGAACAAAAATCCATGTGTTTTCTATGTGGGAGAACGTGAATTATTGCATTGCTAAGACCTTGTGTTTAAAAACGACTAATTTGATTTAAAAAAAAAAAAAAAAGTGAGTGGTGGTTTTTAAGCAAAAAGACAAACAAACACAAAACAAAAACATTGATAGAACTGTGACGTAAATTGGCGATATGTACGTCAAATGATGTTAAATGTACAGCCATATTCGTATTTAATGATGTTCAAAACGACCGGATAAACTGTCGGGTTTGAATTTAAATTCATTGAGATTTGAGTATTAGTGGCATTAAAGATTCTACGGGTTTTTTTTTCTGGATCTGTTTATATGACTTACTGTATGGAGAGATTTGGAAAAACAAAAAATACACACTTAGGAACACCATTTGCCACACACAAAACGTTTGAAATTAATACCATAATTATCCATCCATTGAGTGAAGCTTTAAAACATCGGTCGAGACACCTGGGATTTTAACCTGGTCTAGTTGTACTGTACACCGGTGGCTGCTGAGATCGAATGGCGACAACCGTATGGAATAATAATAAACATAACAGTCATTATTATTATTATCATCATTATCATCATCATCACTATTATTATTATTATTATTATAACTATTGTTATTGTTATCATTACAAATATATAATAAGAAGATAATAATAATGATCATGATGATGATGAAGACAATGAGCTTTTATATGTTGTGTAATTCTGTTGAAGTAAGGACTCTGCAAGAAAAAAAAAAAAAAAAAACACATATCCATCTAGAACACAGTCCACAAGACCAATGAACCAAGCAACATTGGGCACTTCGTAGCTCTCCTAGCGAACATGAAGGCTTTGCAGCACCGTTTCCAACAACACCGCTGTTCGTTCAAACAATTCACCCATACTTTTTTTTGTTTCCCCATGATATGAATATAAACAACAGATTATTCAAAATACATCAACATCCAAACATGAACACCGCCCACTTGTTGACCCTTGGGAAGTTCCTTTAGGCTGGATGTCTGCCAAGTCATCTAAAGGGTGGTGTTAGGCATCTTATTGCCTCTGATGATTCATTACTGTCTCTGTCTGTCTGTCTGTCTGTCTGTCTTTTTTCTCTCTCTCTCTCTCTCTCTGTCTCTGTCTCTCTGTCTGTCTGTCTGTCTCTGTCTCTCTCTATGTCTCTGTCTGTCTGTCTATCTGTCTGTCTGTCTGTCTGTCTGTCTGTCTCTCTCTCTCTCTCTCTCTCTCTCTCTCTCTTCCACCCCCTCCCTACCCCCCCCCCCCCCCCCCTCTATCTCTCTCTCTCCACAAAATATAGTTTACCTTTGATTTTCTTCCGCTGAAGTAACAGAGAAACGCTAAATCTGACTAATGTCGACCAATTTTGACAGTCAGCTACGTTCTCCATCTCAACACTACAACTTGTTCTTTATTACCAATGTTTCTTTATTGCCATGCGCATAAATATGATATCAAACTGACCTAACCCTTTGAGAATGGAGAACGGTTTTTTTTTTTTTTAATGCAGAGTATTTTCGCATAAGAAAATTACTGGGCGCAATGAAAAAATGATTGAGAGAAGAAGAAGTTTCACCAGTAACAAAAACAAACAAACAAACAAAACAAAAAACCAAAAATGCTTTCCATGTGGTCTCCCAGAAATTTCATTAAAAATGCGCAAGACTTGGCTAGTTACATAGATGGAGGTGGATAAGCCTCTTATATAGTCACACAAATTAGTTCCATAGCCTGTCATACCATAAATGATTTATTCTATTCTTTCCATTAAAAGCAAAGTGAGTTTGGATGGTATGGCCTCGGAGCACGAATGACATTTAGGTAATCATAGTGATTGCATTTCTCATCTCGAATTACGTAGCGAAGATTATGTACATGCATATATTTTCTTTTCTTTTTTTTTTTTTTTTTTTTTTTTTGAAAGGGGCAGACTCTACCTGTTACATCCAGGAACTGACGGATGGCTGGTGGAACTTGCCTAAAGTGTGTTATTACTTCATAAGGAACCACACGACACAACAGACAATCCTTCCCATATCATCACCATTATCAAAATCACTATCACAGTTCTCTCTCTCTCTCTCTCTCTCTCTCTCTCTCTCTCTCTCTCTCTGAATGTCTGTCTGCCATCCTGTCTGTCCGTCTGGATGCCTATCGTTCTGTCTGTCAGTCTATCTGTCTGTCTGGCTGGCTGGCTGGCTGGCTGGTTGGCTGGCTGGCTCTCAGTCTCTCTCTCTCTCTCTCTCTCTCTCTCTGAAAATATTTTAACATTAGGCAATTTTAATTTTTCTTTTAAAAACAGACAATCAATGAAATACAGTAGCCATTGGATGCAAACATTCGAATGATTTGATCCGATACAGTCAATACAAACGCCCACCTACGTAACTGATTCATCTGAAACATTGATCGATCATATAGACCTGTACGTTCCCAATTCCAAAAAAAACGATCTAAGAATGAGTTGGTCCATTCTATGGTTGCGATGGTTCTTTTCCTATCTGTTTGACATGGTCAAAAGGGCGTCAAAATTCTCATGTTAAGATTGTAAACGTTCATATTCGGGAACTTCTCCGAATTTGATAGAGAAAGCTTTGACTGCAATTTACTGGATTTCCCGTTAAAGGATGTAAATCAGCTTACAGATCTAAATCAGGCTTTAGACGTATGCTACATTTTCTGTAACGTATACAATAGGCCATGGCTAAGAAAACTCTCTCTCTCTCTCTCTCTCTCTCTCTCTCTCTCTCTCTCTCTCTCTCTCTCTCTCTCTCTCTCACACACACACACACACACACACGCATACACACAGCACGTTATGTTATGTAGTGCAGGGATTAAACTGTTGAAAACGATAAAAATAACGACCCATAAGAACTACAGAAATACTGCCATGACACGAATATCTACTGAGCCCTTAGATATTATCGACATCTCTGCTCATGGGAGTTTTCTCTCAGTGATTGGACAGACAGCACGTAATGGCCTTGACGGAACTGGTGGGAACATTTTTGAACTATCCAAACATGTTCTCGCAGAAACTCTTTTTTTCTTTATAGTTACAATTATCTTCTGGAAAAGCAGTGCTTACACTGAACGCCTTAGGGTAAGCAAAAATCATGTCATTATGGGAATCATGAAACTTTGATGAACCATACAATTCTCGACCTACCTCCATGCAATCTGTTCTTTCACCATATAACCAGCAGCACTATATAAACAATCCACAAATAACTCTTGAGCATGAATTAGGCTAACATCAACGTTAAGGAATTGTAGAGCTCTATCGATACACTGTTTCAACTCATCTGACTTTACTTCCTCCTTGTAGGTTTCTGTACATTCTTCGGACCATAGGACACATTTCTCTTCGCAAATCGTTGGACATTTTTTTTTATCAATAGTACCATGTCTCCATTTTATTTCCAATGGCCTTTGCCAAGAGAACAAGCAGCCACCAACTTTCATTCTGCAATTTTTTGAGTACGTTTCGTGATACAGTAAAATAGCCTGTAACACCGCTACCATTAGGTAACACAAAGATGAATTCTCCTGTTGAAGTGTCCTAACAAGTCCCATTCGCAATTTCAAGTTCAGACATGAAACATAAATCCAACAAAGATTTGCCGAACTTAATTAAGCATAAACCAGTAGAAGAGCACAACACTTTTTTTTTTTTTTTTTTTTTTTTTTTTTTTTTACATTTGTATTTCGTATCTTCTAAACTAATGTCAGTGATACATTCATTATAACCAACGACATCATCATTATTGTCATTACCATCCTCCTCCTCAACAACATCATCATCATCATCCTTATCATCATATAATCACCACCAACAACATCGTCATCATCATCATCATCATCATCATCATTTTCAACGTCAAGAAAGAAGTTAGACATGTGCTCAAGTTTGGGCTGTTGGCGACTTGTACGAGGATTTAAATCACCACATAAAAGAATATTAAAATCCATCAGGCTTTTTAGACGTATGCTACATTTTCTATGTCTGGTCCATTCTTCAGTTATTTCTAGCAAAGAGTCTTCCAACATCAAAAATGCCATCTTTGGTTACTGGGTGGTTGTTAATCGTCCCTCCATCAGGCATATCGTAACAGGCAACCAGTAATAAATATTTATCTAGATTAAATAACGTGTTGTTTACTTTCAAATCTACAATGTTGTCACAATTAACGAATAACTGAGTAGCAAATTCTTCATAGGTTTTTCCATCCATTAGTAGAACGCGCCTCCAGAATTATGACCCTGCAGTGACAGTTTCCTAGAAGGCACTTGGAACTTCACATAGTTATGAACAATACCAGACAAATCGAATTTGCTATCGAGAAATGTTTCTGTAAGACACCTGAAGTCAAACCCATTGATATAATTTGTAAATGATACATTACGTAGTTTGCTTTACAGATTTTCAACATTATAATTGAGAAATGTGATTTTTTTTTGTTTTGTTTTTGTTTTATCTGATGATCTTGCGTTGAATGAGAACGAGGCTGTTGGAAGGGAAATAATGTGTGAGTCAAGGTCGTAATGATGACAGTAATCCCGTCTTAATGTATTTTCTCAGTATTTTGACCTTTATTAGTATTCCTATCCGTAATATAATTATCATCATTACCACAACATGTAACGGATGGACGTTGTGTTGATTATGTGGACCACGTGAATCGCTAACGAAACCTCCTCTCCTCTCTCTCTCTCTCTCCTCTCTCCTCTCTCTCTCTCTCTCTCTCTCTCTCTCTCTCTTCTCTCTCTCTCGAGATCTCTCTCTCTCTCTCTCTCTCTCTCTTTGGAGAGTTCGAGATAATGTTTTTTCCTTCCCCTTAACGAAGCAAAAGAGCATAAAACCTGTCTCACTCACCCCTTTCTTAAATCTTGGTTAAGTATACATCAGTGATTGTTTTGATTTTCTTCTATGCAGCCAGACACTTAATTGGGTCTTTCGCACATAACATACCACAAACGAACAGGACAATAAATGACTTGGGGAAAATGCAGCCAATTCTCGTCCATGCTCTAAATTTTCTCGTAGCACATATAAACTGAGCTTTCCAACTGGAATCTGGCATTGCCTGAACTGTCAAAAATTCGGATCAATCCTATCCACCATTGCCAAGCCGTGAGCAGAAACAGGTAAGTTCACACACACACACACACACACACACACACACGCGCGCACACGCACACACACACAAGCGCGCGCACACACAAGCGCATACACACACACACACACACACACACACACACATAAACACACACAGGCGCCCGCACACACACACACACACACACACCACACACACACCACAAGCACACACACACACACTCGCGAATATAAACATCGTCCCCAGCTGCTGGAGAGTCACTACTACAACAGCCAGACATGGAGAGGATTGAACAAGGCCAATCAAATTACGATACTCAAACCGAGTGGGGAACGTCCCCCCTCCTCCCACCCCCTCCTTCCCCCCCCCCCCCCCCCCCCCCCCCCCCCCCCCAGCCTCCTCATTGGTGTGTGGATTGAGCGAATAAGGGCCCTGCTATCTTTCAGCTTTTTCCTCCATACCACCATCTCCTTCCCAGCTGTTGCCATCTTTCACTTCGTTAGGCTTCCCCCCACCCCATCCACTGGACCCTCCCCCCCCCCTTGTCATTGGTTGGGTTTTTGAATGCATGCTCAACGTTTGTAACTCTATTCCCCCACCACTCCTTCATCCCTGCTGTCATGAACTGAAATAATGAAGACACACACACACACACACCCCCTTCACTTTCTTCTTCTACTTCTTCCATATCTCTAGCATTCAACTCTCAGTCAGGGCAAAAGAGTGGACTTACAGAAGTGGCCACTGCATGCAGCTCCGCTAGTTCACAACAGAGAACCGACAGTACACACTTCTGAGACTAACCGAGCCAAAGAAGACAGTGCTCTGAAA
>JADBJO010005784.1:78455-80955 GCA_016801955.1 Conus betulinus | reverse complement strand
ACACTTTGTGTTTGCTAATGGAAAAATAGACTGTCGCTCACACGACAATGGTACTCTGCCATTGAACGTGAGTGTCGCTCCATCGTTTGTGGTCTTCACAGGTTTTCAAAATTACTGGCTGGACAGACCTTTGTCTTGCCAACGAATCCTCGCCCGCTCACCTTATTTCCTAGCATAAAAAAACAAACAGCAGCTGACTTCGGTGATGGTGTTCGTTGTTCCAGGAGCTTATTGTCATCGCAGAATCCTTCCCTGATGTGGGAATATTTTTTTTAATGTCACATTGTTATAGGAGTAACCTGCGAATTTTGTGTTCGGTTTATTTTTCCCTGGAAAATCCGTTGACCATTCGGGTGTGTATTAATTGAAAGAGACTTCTTTATAGTGGCACTTTGAACTTTGACTGGGTGAAAAACAAATAACGTCTTGCAGAATGTTATTTCTTTTTTTTTTTTTTTTAAATGAAAATACCTTCTTTGGACTTTTTTGTGTTTTGCTTTCTCTTTGGTGTGTATGACTATTACGTGTATATCATTGATGAAGTTTAATGTTTTCTGATCTATAACGTGCTGAAATATAACGTTTGAAGTATTTCATGGCGTGTAGAATATTGTTCCTTGAACTTTCTTTGGGAGTGCTATGCATATATTTCGAATATTCAGTATTTCATAATGATGGATCTTGTTCATACTGTTTCCTTACAACTTATTTCATTTATTAGAAAGTTGCTATGTGCAATGCTGGTACTTTTTACTTTTTATTTATTCTAATGTTTTCTTGCCAGCCCTTCTTGGAAAAGGTTTTTTTTTAATGGGGGGGGGGGGGGGGGGGGGGGGGGGGGTGACGATATATTGTCTTCTTCCTGGCCTTTCTTTGCTTTTTTTTCTGTTGTGCCAGTCTGTCTGTCTGTCTGTCTGTCTGCCTGTCTTCCTGTCTTTTTTCTCTTTAGAAGAAAGGGGGGATTTAGGAACTGCGCCAGTGTGGTTGGTCGTTGAGACGTGTTGGTACATCAAACGAGTTTGTCGCAGGAAAAAAACAAAAAAAAAAAAAAAAAAAAAAAAAAAAAGAATTACTATGCAATATTTTTTGAAAAGAGAAGGGATTTCAAAGTCTTGTTGATCATTTTGTTCCTTGCCAATCTAGTCTCTCAAAACGTGCTACTTGCACACATTGAATGCATTCATCAAATAACGCAAAGGTCATTGGTTTATCCACTGCAGGATGGTCAGTTGTCTCGGAAGAGAGACTGGTCATCGGCATTATACGTGGGGGGGTTGAAATGACACATGCGTCGCATGTGTGTGTGTGTGTGTGTGTGTGTGTGTGTGTGTTGTGTGTGTGTGTGTGTGTGTGTGTGTTTAACAGTTCTTTACTTTACTTTGGGCCTGATTGTTTTGCAGATATTGCTGTTGAGAGATCTTCAAATGTTGCTCTGTCAAGATCTTTATCTGCCAATGTGTTAATGTTCCCCCAAGGTCGCTCCATTTCCGATTTTGTGGCACACCTTATATACTTGGAGAAATGTTCGTACGCCCCTGTCATAAAAAAAAAATCTTAATCACCATTGTGACTTTCCCGAGTGGAGGAGCAGGAATACAAATCCCTCGAGAATACTTCCGTCCTTTACCTGTGGAGTCAGACCACAGTTTCCACGATTGGGATTTGCCCCTGCTGGACGGCATCTTGGTGGTTAGTGAAGAGTAACTTGTGTCGAGGATTCTGATTTTCCTCTTGTTGTTGTCGTCGCCTGGAAATCCAAAAGAGGATGAATCCATGCGAATATCTCGGTAGTCTTGCTTCCATCTCCGCTTACAGCCACTCTTCGAGTTGGTCACTCTGTACAGATACTGTTCATGTTGCTTTCCAATACAGACATATGATGGTATTTGTCTGTCATTGAGCGGGCTAACGTTGCCACGTGTAACGTATACTTCACACAGGCAACTCATCTATATTTTGCCCTCGCACTGCTCATATATAGGGATCCTGGGTTTTTTTTTTTTCTTCACGTATACTGCTTTTGAAAAACAGGTCTGTCTGTTTTGGTGTATGATAATCAGTCATGAAATATGATTTTAGTTTTTTTTAAAGAAAATGTTGGCAAAGAGGGATGAAAACGAAACGTTTTGAAGAGGAAATGACATTAAGCACATCTTCCCAGACTAGTATATTGTGAGCTGCGTCGACCTGAATTCCCTGTTCTGTGTAGCGGTAAACACGCTATCACAACTTTCTTTCTCTCTTATTTTTTCTTTATGAGGCATCAGTTGTCGGCTCAATGGAGCAGCACCTAAGGTGGCGACTTTTTTTTTTTTTTTTTTTCTAAGGCCAAAATCCACCTCTTCATTTTTTGGTGCTTCACACTGTCCTCTTCATCTGCAAAAAAAAAAAAAAAAAAAAAAAAAAAAAAAAAAGCGGAAAAAAAGGAAAATCAAATGATTCAAAATCAATTTTTTTTTTTTTCTCTTTTCTTTTTTTTTTTTTTTCTTTTTTTTTTTTT
>JADBJO010005784.1:68455-73455 GCA_016801955.1 Conus betulinus | reverse complement strand
AGAGAGAAGAGATGAGAGATGAGAGAGAGAGAGGAGGATGAGGAGGATGAGGAGAGAGATGGAGAGAGAGGGAGTGAGAGGAGAAGGAGGGGAGAGTACGGAGAAGAATGGAGACGGGGTGTTTGATGAAGGGGAGGAGAAGCGAGAGGGACTGTGATGAAGGTTTGGCATGGACGATGTTTTTGAAGGGGAGAGGGGTGAAATGGAGTCCCTGAGGGGGGGTGGGAGGTGAAGAAAAGATAGATAATGGAATTAGAGAGACAGAGACAGAGACAGGAAGAGAAGAGAGAAACAGAGAAGACAGGCAGACAGGCAGACAGAAGAGAGAGTCTAAATAAGAAGAGTAGTATAAAATTTAGCTGCCATAACAATGTTGCTTCACCCTACTTTTGCTGCTGCTGCTTTTGCTGCTGCTGCTACTACTATTACTACTACTATCATCACCACCACTATCACTGCCAGCATTACAACATTACTACTTCTACCACTACTACTACTACTACTACTACTACTACTACTACTATACTACTACTACTCTACTACTACTACTACTACCACCACTCCTCCTCCTCCTTCTCCTCCTCCTCTCCTCCTCCTCCTCCTACTACTACTACTACTACTACGACTACTACTACTACTACTACAACCACTACCACCACCACATCATCACTATCACCATCACCACCACCACCATTACCACCACCACCAGCCACCAGCACCACCACCACCATCACCACCCCACCACCCCACCACCACCACCACTGATGTTACTACTACTACTACTACTACTACTACTGATGTTACTACTACTACTACTACTACTACTACTGATGTTGTTACTACTACTACTACTACTACTACTACTATACTACTACTACTACGACTACTACTACTACTGTTGGTGTCGCCGTTGCTGCTACAGCTTATGCTCCTTTAATCTGCTGCTGTCCATGGCTTCGGCTGTTGCTGTCACTGTTCACATCTTGACAGTCGATCCTTTCCTGTCCATCTCTGTTGTCCCTCTTCATTAAACCGTTGTTGTTTCATCTGGGGACAGCCCAAGCGGAGGTCTTGATCACTAGAATGATGGATCAAAGCCGTCTCCTTCAATGACTCCAATACGGGATATGCGAAGCAGTCAGCCCCCCACCCCCCCACCCCGCTCCCTCCACCCTCATCCTTCTTGTCCTTTTCAAATGGCCCCTTTTCTTTCTCTCTGTGTGGTCTGTCTGTCTCTCTGGTCTGTGTCTGTCTCTCTACCCACTGTCTCTGTATTTCTCTCCTCTCTCTCTCTCTCCTCTATCTCTTTCTCTCTCTCTCTCTCTCTCTCTCTCTCTCTCTCTCTCTATATATATTATATATATATATATGTATCTCTATACATCCTCTCTATATATATATATATATATATATATATATATATATATATATACATATATATATATATATATATATATATATTATATATATATATACATATATATATCTATATATATATATATATATATATATATATATTGTAATTTTAGTCCCTTGTGGATTCATTCCAAGAAACTGGCCCTCAGCACTTGTGTCTTAAAGAGGTTATCTTTTTATATTTTTCTACTTTTCACAAGAAAATGTAGCTTGTTTTTGCTTTTTCATGATTTTCTTTTGCTTCTTAGGTGGCACCTTTGGTTTGTTTTTTGAAAACTCAACACAAACATACTACGGTATTGCACACCAGCCTTTTTCTGATATAGCATTCTTCTTAAAACCGAAAAGGCAGAGGAGTTCAAATTACCACTTTTCGCGGTCACTGAGGAGAAAAAATTCAGGTTTCGAAAAATATCGGTATCTGACCAGGAGTTATAGGTTAGTGAGCTTTCTCCCCATTGGAGATGGTCTCCCTCATTTCGGAGACTATAAGCTTGCTCAAGGTTCATTTTGAGAAGCATTTATTATTCCCCATTCACCCACTCAAGCACATACTGTCAGTTAGGCAGAATCATACTACTGCAGATATGAAGGCTTATCACCCCCCTATTTCTATAATCTGAGACATAAGAGCAAGCTTTGTTTGTAATTCAATATATATATTCGTGTGTGTGTGGTGTGTGAATGATGTTCCTTTCTTTTACATTAAATAAAAACGTTGACATTCTGTTCATAATGTTTTCTTAAATATCAGTACATCCATAGACTCTACTCTGACAATAAATTGGTTTCAGTCTGTCAGCCTGCGCGCGGGCGCACGCGTGCGTGTAGTTGAATTATCTCCGCCATTTCTCTTGTGGTCACATCTAATATATCGGCCAACCCTTTTCACCAATCCCATCGATCCACGGCAGACCAATCTTTCGCAGACACCATTCCAATTTCCACGTCCGTTCGTTTGTGAATACCTCCGAGTCATTGCATAGACTACCTCATTGTCACGGAGGGCTGCACACGGCAAAGAAGGAACAATGACAAGTGTACTTGGTGAGAGTCTCTGAAGGTCTGAAGAGTGAGTGCTGTGTTATGAAGAAAGAACCCAGAAGAAAAGGACAAAGGAGAGATGCATCCATCTATCTATCTATCTATTCATTATAAACAAAGCTTGCTCTTATGTCTCAGATTGAAGAAAAAAAAGGGGGAGGATAGATAAGCATTCATATCTGCAGTGGTAGATAATTCTCCCTAACTAACTGTATGTGCTGGGAATAACAAATGACCAGCCGCCGTGGCGAAGTGGTTAGCGTCGCGGACTCCCGGCTGGGAGGTCGTGGGTTCGAATCCCATCAGAAGTCATGTGGGTTTTTTTTTTCTGCCCCGACCGGCTCCTACCCAGAGTTGAGTTTGCTGCGGACTCACTTGGGAAGACTGGGACCACACAGTCGAGTTTCATCCACTTAATGGATGCGTTTCTGAGAGTGTTGCTCAAATTTCCTGACCAACACTGCAGGTGTCTGTATTTCTCTCGGGCCTGGTTGACGCCGGGATATATTATGAAAGGAAGCGTAGAGTACAGCCCTGTCATGTAGTCTCAGACCGAAATGGAAATCCGTAGTATCATCATAATCAACCTCATTCTCATCGATCAGCAAAACAAAAAAAAAAAAAAAAAAACAAAAAAAAACAGTCTCAAATTCTGTGGCCCTTCATGCCCTGCTCTCATGGTGACCTCAGTTCGATGTCCTCTCCACGTCTGTGGTCTTGGTTTGGTTCCGTCGGGGTCACCGGTATCGCGGATCCATGGGGGCTGTCGTTGGACGGACGTGTGGTGGCGCCCTCCGGAGGGGAAAGCTCACTCACGCCGGCTCCGCGACTAAGCAATTATGTCGTCAGTAGGGGGCTTAGTAGGTGGTGTCCTGCGTATGTTAGATCAGAACAGGCGCCACTGAACACCACTGAAGTGACTTGGCAGCAGTGCAGTGTCTCCTCCGGTGGGTTGCCTCTTGACGACTTGACATTGACTGCTCCCTGTGGATTGCCGGTGCCGGGGCTGCGGCGGCGGGGCGACCGGGCCGTGGCTGTGGACAGGGTGTCGGAAATGAGCGGCGTGGGTGCACTGCCTCTGAGGTGGCGCAGAGGTTGGGACAGAAAAAAAAAAAAAAAAAAAAATGTTTCTCAAATGAGCCTTCCACAAGCCTATAGTCTCCAAGGGGGAGACAATGTCCAATGGGGAGGAAAACTCACTAACATGTAACTCCTGGTCAGATACCGGTATTTCGAAACCTGATTGTTTCTCCTCAGTGGCCGCCGCGAAAAAGACGTAATATATATAATACAATGGAAATATGTTATGGAGAATGCTGGTTCACGTGTGTGTGTGTCACATCGAAAACAGAAAAAAAGCGTAATCAGCGAAAGTCTGAGAACAGCAAAAGAAACAACCAACAAACAATGTCGCTACTGCTGTCTGTCTGTCGGAGTGTGTGTGTGCATGTGTGCGTACGTGTGTGCGTGCGTGCGTAAGTGCATGCATGCGTGTATGTGAGTGTGCGTGCTTGCGTGCGCGTGTGTGTGTGTGTGTGTGTGTGTGTGGGTGTGTGTGCGTGCGTGCGTGCGTGCGTGCGTGCGTGCGTGCGTGCGTGCGTGCGTGTGTGTGTGTGTGTGTGTGTGTGTGTGTGTGTGTGTGTGTGTGTGTGTGTGTGTGTGTGTGTGTGTGTGCGTGCGCGCGCGTGTGTGTGTTGCTATTTTGTGTGTGTGTGTGTGTTGTGCGTGTGTGTGTGTGTGTGTGTGTGTGTGTGTGTGTGTGTTGTGCGTGCGTGCGTGCGTGCGTGCGTGCGTGCGTGGTGTGTGCGTGTGTGTGTGTGTGTGTGTGTGTGTGTTTGTTTCTTCCAATCGTGACTTGTGAAATAATGATAGAAATGCTTCTGTCGTGACTTGTGATAACGATAGATATGCTTCTATGTTTTTGTTTAACTTGACACACTGAAAAGTGTATGATCATACTTTTAGTATGTACGTAAGTGAAACAAAACTGTCACAACATAGACGGATGACACAATGTATTCTTTTTGTAGACGAATTTTGCATATACTTTTCGTACCGCTTTGAGAGTTTTTTTTTTTTTTTTTTTTTTTGGGTTTTTTTTTTGTAATTTTTAACATACCTCCCAGTGAGTCACATCTCTTTGTGCGGTCTTTATTGTAACCGACCAAACCACCCCAGACACCAGGGGGCTCACGGAATACGCTGCGTATTGTTTGCATTCACAAAACAAAAATAAATGATTTTTTTTAGATGTTCTCTCTTGGGTAATTTCAGTCATGAAAGTGTATTATCCGTATCGGCCTCATGACCATTTCCATGTGAAACAGACATCGCTGAAAAGCTGTTTGTCGACAACAGCTTGTTTTTCCAGGATGAAAAACGTTATGACACTTAAGAATTATAGGCCAGTGTGAAGACAGGTAAGGTGATGTTGCTTATACCCCAAGCCGACCGCAAAGGGCCATATCAGGGCTGTCACCATGTTAACATCAGCTCACAAGTCATCTAAGAAAACTCCTTTCATACAATCTCTTTAAATA
>JADBJO010005784.1:45955-50955 GCA_016801955.1 Conus betulinus | reverse complement strand
AGTTGTTCAGCATTTAGACCCCCCTCCTAAAAAGAAAAAAAAAGTAATCATAATAATAGTAGTAATAATACTAATGGTAAATTAATCATTTTGGTAATGATAATGAAAATGATGATAATAATAAAGATGATGATGATGATAATAAAAACGCCTGATTCAACGTCTTCTTCCTTGCGGTGAACTCTGAAGTGATCGAAGCTAAGTGAATTTTCGTTATTTATTTTATTCGTTTGTGTCTTACACGTTGACTACAGGGAAAAGTCCTGTTGACAATGGGAAAGACTACAACTTTGGATCCTCTCTTGAGGGCACATAAGATCGTATGGTGAAAGCTTGGCTGCGTCTGGAGTGGCACTGTCTTCATCTGTCCGTGGGCAAGGGTGGTTGGGTCTGTGGGTGTGCTCAACAGTCAACACAGCTGGAGGGTGGTGTTTTTCGCCGGTGGGCTCTGCAGTCATGAAACACGGCTGGTACACCCCATGGGGATGCTACTTTAAGGCTGTTATGACTTGCATCCTGTAGTCTGATTTACCTCTGTTCAGGAGCAGTTATGTCCCTTGATATCTTAATGGCGCGTGTCCTGCGCGTGCCTGTACCGATCGTCAACACAGCGCAGGCCTCCAAGGGTGTGGTACAGGACTGCTCTAAAGGCAGGTGGAGACAGTGCTTCTCTGGGTCCCCCCCAGCACCTTCGGGTGTTTCTTTTTTTCTCTGAAGCGATCAAAGCTAAGTGAATTTTCGTCATTTTATTCGTTTGTGTCTTACCTGAAGAAGAAGACCTAAGAGGTCGAAACGCGTTGTGTTTTGTCTTGTGACTCGTTTGTCCACGTTTCTCTGGGCGGTTCGCTAACTTTTATTTAAGATTTGTATAGATTTCCGCCTGCAGTCATCTCACTTTGAAACTAATAATGATGTTGATGATGATGATGATTATACAATAACAATGATGATAAAAATTTTAATAATAATAATAATAATAATAATAATAATAAATAAATAATAATAACACAGCAACACAACAACAACAAAGGCGATGATGATGATTTCACCGTAAAAAAAAACAACAAAAAAAACAAAAAAAAAAAAAAAAGCATCTTGACATTTTCACACCTCTGGTTTGCGTTTTGTACATACCCTGTATCTCCATACCTGTTTCCTTTCTCTCTCTGATTCAAAATCGTTTTCATTCGGTCAACGGAATACACGCTCGAAACAGGTAAAGACATGAGTACTGAAATTAATTACATAAAGCACTTTCTGATTTTAAGATATATGATAAGGTCTTCGTGTTTGTTTCATTGTCAGTGTAGATTCCAATCCATTCCTGGCAGTTGATACAGAAACGAATAGTGGAGAGGAATCGGAAACACACACACACACACACACACACACACACACACACACACACACACTCGCGAACAACGCACGCACGCACACACACACACACACAACACACACACACACACACACACACACACACACTCACACGCACGCACGCACGCACGCACGCACGCACGCACTCACACACACACACACACACACACACACACACACACACACACACGCACGCACGCACGCACACACATACACACGCGCACACACACACACACACACACACACACACACACACACACACACACACACACATCTGCGCGCGCGCGCGCCACGCACCCACACACACACACACACACACACACTCACACACACACCACACACACACACACACAACGCACACACTGTCTGTGAGTGCGTTCTCCGTCTCTTCTCTCCATCTACTTGTCTGTTTCTCTGTCCATCTTTCTCTCTGCCTTTATGTATCTCCATCTACCTCTCTGTCCATGCATCTCTGCCTCTTTTCTTTCTGTATCTGCCAATGTCTAAGTCTGTCTGTCTGTCTGTCTCTCTCTCTCTCTCTCCTCATCCTCCTTTTCTTTCTTTTTCCCTACCCTCTTCCCTCCCTACCCTCCCACCTCTCTCTCTCTCTTCTTCTCTCTCTCTCTCTCTCTTCTTCTTCTTCTTCTTCCTCCTCCTCCTCTCCTCCTCCTCCTCCTCCTCTTCTTCTTAATGCTTACCTGATGCAATGTGTTGTTTAACGCCATGTGTCCCTTCATTTTATTCTTCGTTCCTCCTCCTCCTATTCCTTCTTCCTTCTTCTTCTTCTCTTGCCACTTATCTGCTTCAGTGTGTTGTTGAACGCTGTGTGTATCCTTCCCATTTGCTTGCCTTTTATTTCACAACAGTCTCTGGACCACTCCGGCAAGACACGGGCGTTTGTGGTAGCAAGACAAATCAACGCGACTAGGTGAGGCTGCCATACCATATTGTAGCGTCCTCTGTGAGGAATTTTGTATGGTCATAAGAAGTAATTACCTTGGAATCGTAGGCTTTTGGTTTTCATTTTTTTAAATATCTGTAGCGCTGGGAAATTCGAGAAACTGTGAATGCTTGCCTCGAAGATAGTGCTGTCCCTCTGAGCCACTTCAATAAGTCTAGTGAACGAGTTTGTGACTCTCACGGTCTCTCCGTCTCTGCCTATTTGTCTGTCGGTCTGTCTGTATTCCGTCTGTATAATTTCTGTCTCTGTCTTCCTTTCTGCCTGCGTGTCTCTCTGACTCTCTCTCTCCCCTATGTGCTTGCGCGTATGTTTGTGTTTGTGGTGGTGACTCATGTACGAATGTGCTTGTGTTTACATGCATTTGAGACACAGAGAGAGAGGAGGGAGAGAACATTTAGTGTTTTAGGTTGTTTTATATGTGTCAGAGAGACAGAAAAAAAACCGAATGAATGAACGAACGAATGTTATTGCTATTAATCTGTACAGCTCCTTTTTAGCAAGTGGGCGCGATGTACATTGTTGACAAAATGCGAGATGATTATGATATTATCATTGACACGAAAACCATAGCAATATTTTTTTTTCTTTAACAATACATGACAAAGTTGTGAGCGACAAACTGTCTTTTATATGTGTGTACATTTCGTTCGGGACGTTTGGCCGAGGACCGTCACCCTAAATAGAATTGGACCAGACTGAGAAGAGCGTGCAACCGCCGTAGAGAACGTGTTGGAGTCTCTGTGTGTGTCGTAGGCACGTCTTCTTTTTCCGCACGTGGGGCTAGTTTTTATACGTTCTTCTGCACACAAGAACTGACAATCGTCCTCGATTTAATGTGTGTGTTTGTATCTATAATATAAGTACCTGCGTTTCTACAAGAACTACTGGGATGGATGGATGTGTGTGTGTATATATATAACTAATAAATTTGAAGGGTAAATAACCGAACACCATTCCAGAAACTTGTAATGATTGCTAGGAATATTCAATTATAAACAAAGCTGCTCTTATTTGAAAGAAATTTTTACCCACTCATACACATTTTACTAGTTATAATTATCTACCACTGCAGATGTGAATGTTTATCTTCCCCTTATTTTTAAAATCTAAAACACAAGAACAAACTTTGTTTATGATCGATATATATATATACATATAAACAACAAAAGTAGTGGGGGGAACAGGTGCAAATTAACAATGTTTTCATCATTATAATTAGGCTAAACTTTGAAAATTAAGCGGAAAAAGAAGAAGGGGGGGGGGGGGGGGGGGGGGGGGGGGGGGGGGGAGGGGGGGGGGGGGGGGGGGTGGGGGTGGGGGGGGGGGGGGGGAAAATGTTACATGTATATAATTAAAATGAAAACGTTTCACTTATTGCATGGGAGAACCATCACTATCCTTTTCGAAAACAGATGTATTTGTACATCACATTTTTTTTTTTTCAAAACAGACCTGTAATGTATGTATTGTCTATTCTTAGACCTTACGATGTATTTACGTATTGTCTATTCCTAGACCTTTATCGCCTATTTAGACCTTTTCATCTGTAATGTATGTATGTATTTACGTATTATCTATTTCTAGACCTTTTGTCCGTTAGATCGGAACTCATCAGAGAAACAGGCTGTTTGTATCTGTGCTCTTGGCGTCAAATAGAGACACACCGCAGTCCGTAATTCTGTGGTGTTCTCACTACCTAGGGTTCAAAGAAGAATCTAACAGCACCCCCAAAGTAGCCAGCAAAAGGTAGTAGAATAAAATAAAAGGAAAGTGTGGAGAGGTAAAAAGTTGCTGAAAAATTAAAAACATTATGCAAACAGTATGAAATATAGGGGATAATCTTTGAGCCTATGCTTGAGGATCCATTTAAGGATGCAAGGGAGATAAAAAAAAATATGGAACAGTCTGAGTGGCCAGCTCTGCTGTTCAATAACCACACACACACACACACACACACACACACACACACACACACACACACACACATATATATATATATATATATATAATAAGAAGCCAGACAGATGGAGCAGGTGGGGCAGACGGTGAAGAAGGCGTGGGTGGGAGTGAAGCCGGGGGTGGGGGGGGGGGGGGGGGGGGGCAGGGGGGGGGGGGGGGGGCAGGGGGGGGGGAGCGTCTCGGAAAAGAAGAGGGAAACTGAGAGATGAAGAAAAACATCACAGATGTGAAGCTCTCGTTCCATTTAAGTGAATCGATGTTAAATCACCAGTCAGGCAGCGCACCTGAAAGAAGGAAAAATGCCTTGTGCCATTAAACTAAGCATATCAATTCAGTCATAAGCTTTGCTGTAATCTCTCTCTCTCTCTCTCTCTCTCTCTCTCTCTCTCTCTCTCTCTCTCTCATTATTCTTCTTCTGCCTATCAGTCAGTCTTTCTTTTTAATGTTCCATTGCACATATGCTTGCACACACACACACACACACACACACACACACACACACACACACACACACACACACACACACACACACACACGCGCACGCACGCACGCACGCACGCACGCACATCTCTCTCTCTCTCCTCTCACTCACTCTCTCTCTCTCTCTCTCTCTCTCACTCACACACACACACACACACACACACACACATCTCTCTCTCTCTCTCTCTCTCTCTCTCTCTCTCTCTCTCTCTCGCTCAGTGGCGCA
>JADBJO010005784.1:20955-33455 GCA_016801955.1 Conus betulinus | reverse complement strand
TGAAGCTCAGTTGATGCTGTCCTAGTTGCAACAGCCCAAAACCACTCACAGAAAAGTAGGCTTGGGAATAGGCGTGCATTGTGGCAACTTGGACAGGAAAGGTTGTAAGAGGTATATCTGGGACATCGCATTGATCACTGAAGAATTCGTTTGACTACAGGACGTTTATTTCCCCTGCGCTGGAAGGATCTGGATACTCGAATATCAATCAGACTTCTGTCCGAAAAGTTTATACAGCTGGGAATTCTCTGGCATTTTCGAAATAGCTTAAGATACCAGTAGTCTCTCTCTCTCTCTCTCTCTCTCTCTCTCCTCTCTCTCTCTCTCTCTCTCTCTCTCTCTCTCTCTCTCTCTCTCTTTTATCGTTTTCTTGCTTTTTCCCGTAGAATGTTTAGCCTGTTTTTGCTCTTTATTCTGTCTTTGTTCGCATGCATTTCTGTCCTCTCCGTTTCGTTTTTGTTTGTTTGTTTGTTGTTTTCTCTTAATTTCGATTTTTTTTTTTTCTGGTTGGGTCCAAACTCCACTCTCTGAAATTCATACCAGTTAAAACACACTGTTTCAAACACGGAGCTTGGGTTCCCTTGTTGGTCAGAGGTTGGCAAGTTATTTTCATGTGGACCTTGGCCGTACAGCTTCCGCGGTTACGCCCCCTACCTACACAATGGTGACACATCATGTATGCCCCATTTCCACCTATGCATGAGGGGGTAAAAATTTCAACCTAAAGTGGGCAAGTATTAGCCGCAAATCTAAAACACGAAGTATGTGTCATTGTGAATGTTATCGCAGCAGACTGTGAGATGACTAAAATCGTCATTGTTCAGCACTCCCCAACCCTCTCTCTCTCTCTCTCTCTCTCTCTCGAGAGAGAGAGAGAGAGAGAGGAGAGAGAGAGAGAGAGAGAGGGTTGGGGAGGACGGCCATGTCATACATTCTGTGAGATATAAAAGGATATGAATGAAATGAGCTCATGGTTTTTGAATCTCACACACACACACACACACACACACACACACACACACACACACACACACACACACCACACACACACACACACACACACCACACACAATCACTCACTCATAAAAGTATTAAACAATAACAATAACAGCAGTAGCAGCAGCAGCAGCAGCAGCAACAACAACAACAACAAAAACAACAACAAAACGACCACAAGCAAACAAGGACTATATCCGTTGCTTTCATGATGACAGTTTCAGTTCTGTTCCAGGAGGTGTCACTGCGTGCGGATTAGTCCTTATACGCTACACCACATCTGCTTACTTTCGAGCGCACGAAACTGCGCACGAATTGAAGGTGAAGGATAAAAGCATTACTGACCGAGATGAGAGAATTCAAGATGAGGTCTCAGGGCAAGACTAAGCAAATATCTGAACTGCGCATCAGCCTAGTGCGCTGGTCACACCTTGGGTCACATATGTTACGAGGGTATCTTTGAGAGAACAGCTTCTAACATGCATTGCCTTAACACTGGAAACGCATGTATCAGACGGGTCTATTAATACGTTGAATAAATCCTTGTACCTCAGATTTTAGTCAGGATTGTGTTTTCACACACGCCATCGTCAACATCCTAATTTTCGTCGACGAATAACAAAGAATCATCACTGTGACCTGAATCATCCTTTTTTCCCAGGACTATACACAAAAAAACACACACCGTTTTACTTCAGGAATGATGCCCAATAATATATGTAAAAGCCTATAGTCTGGGATAATCATTGGCGACTGTGGTTACACAGAACGCTCTCCTAGCTTCGGTCCACAGCTACCAAGCCACTGTCCATTGATTGTTGACGTCGGATGGTTTGCATACGGGAGTCTAAGTACGGTGAATCAGGACTACCGAGGCGGCCTGTATGAGGAATTCTGACTGAGGCTAGCATAAAGCAATATCGGTAGAGGTACTGATTGTAATAGCAACAGCAGCAAGATAAGTATCGCCAACAGCAATACAATACCAAACGTTAGGCAGTTTGAGTCATAGTACTGATGCAAAATATGAACAGAAACTAATCAATGAATTACGAAAGTCTTTCTGGCTATTGACACACCTCCCCCCCCCCCCCCCCCCCGTCTCTCTCGTCTCTCTCTCTCCTCTCTCTCTCTCTCTACTCTCTCTCATCTCTCTCTGCTGCGTGTCTGTCTCTGTCTCTCTCGGTCTCTCGGTCTCTCGGTCTCACGGTCGGTTCTCCTCTCATCGCTTCTGCGTGTCCGTCCCTCTCTCGCGTCATCTCTCATCGGGCTATCTCCCCCCCACCCCTCCCCCTGTACTCCTCTACCACCTCCCCCTCCTCCGTGTCCTCCCTTCCTCCTCTCTCCCCTCATGCGCTGTCTCTCCTCCCCCACTCCAGCATCCGGTCCCTCCTTGTCCGTCCCCCCCCCCCAAACAGATCCCCCTGCACGTCCCCCCCTTCCCCCCACTCTAACTCTCCCCCACCCCTTCCCCCCCCCGCCCCTCTCTCTGCCCCCCCCCCCCCCTCCACTCCCCCGCCTCCTTCTCTCTCCCAATCGCCCCCCCCCCCTCCTCCCCCCCCCCCCCGTCCCCGGGCCCCCGCCTCCCCCCCCCCCCCCCCCGCCCCCCCCTCCCGATATCTGGGATCCCCCATTTGCGACGGGTGGGTACACCCTCGCTCTCCTAGCTCCCCCCCCCCGCCCCCTCTCCACAGCTACCAGCCCACTCCCCTTGTTCCCCCTTTCCCTCCCGCTTCGCCTCCCCCCCCCCTCCCCGCCCCCCCCCCCCCTCCGTCCCTTGCCTCTCCCCCCCCCCCCCCCTAGCCCCCTCCTCCCCTGCCGGATCCCCTCCATCCCCCCCCCCCCCCCCTCCCCCCCCCCCCCCCCCCTCCCCCCCCCCCTCCCCCCCCCCCTCCCCCCCACCCCCCCCCCCCCCCCCCCTCCCGTCCTCCCCCCCCCCCCCCCCCCCCTCCCAGTCCCCCTCCCCCCCGCCCTTTCCCCCCGTCCCCTCCCCCCCCCCCCCCTCCCCTCCACCCTCCCCCCGTGGTCCCCCCCCCCCCCCCCCCCCCCCCCCTCCCCTCCCCCCCCCCCCCCTGCCAACCCTTCCTCTCCCCCCCCTTCCCCCCCCCCCCTTTTTTTTTTTTTTTTTTCCCCCCCCCCCCCTCCCCCCTGTCCCTGTCCCCTCCCTCCCCTGCCTCCTTCCCCCACAGAAACTATCCACCAAATCTCCCCATCTCCATTCCTCCCTTCCCCCCCCACACACCTCCCCCCCCCCCCCTTCCTCCCCCCCTCCGCTCTCTCTCTCTCTCGCCCCCTCGTCTCTGCTCGCCTCTCGCTCCTCCTCCCCCCCCCCCACCCCCTTAATCCTTCACAACATCCTCTGGCGCACTGTCCCTCTTTTCTCATCTCCTCTCTCTCTCTCTCTCTCCCTCTCTCTCTCTCTCTCTGTCTTTCCTCTCTCATCTCCCTGCCTCCCCCCCCCCGCTCTCCCTCTCTCTCTCTCTCTCCTCCTCTCTGGTCCATCGTCTGATCCTGGACCCCATTAATCCTTCACACATTTTGCTCCTGACCCTGGTTTTCGTGGTTAGGAACACACACACACACACACACACACACACACACACACACACACACACACACACACACACCACACACACCACACAACACACAACTGCTGTGGCGTCCAGGGCATTAAGCATGGGAAACAATGGCCTAGGAATTGGCTTTGGGCCGTTGTGTACGTCCACGTCATCCCTATCCTTTTAAGTTCCGTTTATTGCAATGGAATCAAGTGGCGTCGGTTCGTCTGTAACTGCGCTGTCCAAAAATCACGCACAGGGGGCCAAGTGGATGCATTGTCAAGCTAAGGAGCAAGACTCATTATGTACCATTTTTTGTTGTGTTGTTGTTGTTGACCGATGTTTTAGGCCCTGGATGGCTCCGCTGGCTGGAGCAACCAGTTAGCCGTCAGAGCTTAAATCCTGCTAGCACTCAATAAAAAAAAAAAATAAAAAAAAATGCTGTTTCCGTTTCCCATCTTGATATAGGCTGACCTCATCTGGCAGAGGGTGAAGGTCAGAGATAGAGACCCTTTCCATATTTTCTATGGGTGGTTATCCCAGTAAGCAACGTCGCCTGACCAGAGTGTGGACATTGAATCTTAATACTGGTTTGTCCCCCCCAAAGAATGCTAGTATTTGGGACCAGATTCTTCAACGAGGTTACCCTAAAGCATGCGCTTCATGTGTGTTTAACAACACACAGTGAAAGGACAACTAATGTATGACATTTCAAGAACACAACAAACTGACTGATCGATCTATACGTCATTGACACATGGTAGACATGGAAGAAGCAGAAGTAGTTATAACAGCAGCAGCAGCAGCAGCAGCACCAACACCAGCACCAGCAGCAGCAGCAACAGCAGCAGCAGCAGCAGTAACAACAATACTGTTCATTGTCGTTGTTGTCGTCTTCGTCATCGTTGTCGTCGTCGTGGATGTTGTAGCAGCAGCAGCAACTACAGCAGCAGCAGCAGCAGCAGCAGCAGCAGCAGCAGCAGCAGCAGCAGCAGTATTAGTACTATTAGTAGCAATAGTTGTTGTTGCTGTTGCTGTTGCTGTAGTAGTAGCAGCAGCAGCAGCAGCAGCGGCGGCGGCAGCAGCAGCAGCAGCAGCAGTAGTAGTAATAGTAGTAGTAGTAGTAGTAGTAGTAGTAGTAGCAGTAGTAGTAGTAGTAGTAGCAGTCATAGTAAAAACTGCAGAAGCAGCAGCAGCAGCGAGAGCATGCTTATAATTAGAAAGAAGAGTGTGAAGACGGGGAAACAGTGACAGAGTCGATTTGGATCATATCAATGTAGCATCTTCTCTCCCAATCGCTTCGGCACCAACACGCAACCCTCACAAATTCCCATTAAGCGCACCATCCTCCAACTCGCTCATCACTCTCTGCCTGATCCTTTGTGAATGAGTAGACCCGACTGATTCAAAATGGATAGCATGAAATAACATCTTGAAATGCTTCGTAAAGGAATGTCTTGTTCAGTTCAGGCCTCTTTTTTATCTTCCATATTTCATGTTTGTTGTTGTTGTTTGTTGTTGTTTGTTTTGTTTTTTTGTGATGTATTCAATGTTTGTGTAATGTATTCAATCCAAAACAAAGCCCCCTAGGTCAGTTCCCAACCTTTACTTGCAAACTCTTCACTTCAGTTGAGCGGCATGAGGAAAGATAGGACAGTATTGTCCATTTAATGAGTTTCGCCCTCACGGCAATGGGAGCATTTTCTTTACTGTTGTGTCTTGACGGGCCTTAATGGAGAAAGTAAAATGTCTGTGTATGGTTGCTTCGGCTTTTTTTTTTTTTCCGAGAAGGGTTTGGAAGCTCTCATTCTTTACTTTGATTGGACGCTGTGGGAGACAGAAACCGTTTTTTTTCTAAATCTGTTAGTTTTTTTTTTTTCCCCCACACTTTGTGTGTATCTTTGTAGACAAACACTTTGTGTTCACAGTACCTAGACTATATGGTCTCTGCTTCTGCACAAACTCTATTGCAATATTTTTTTTTTTCATTTCCGTATGATTAGATTCTGATTTTTGTTCCTCAACCAATGTTTATACATGACCTTTTTTTCTTCTTAACAGCATCTGCGCATGCTTGATTCCACCATGGCTTTCCTGAGTGCTTTCTAGTTCTGACTGATTTTGTTCTGAGAATTGACAGTTCAGCCACCGATGGAACTGCCATATGTGTATCTCTCTTAAAATGTTCACCAATGCTTTCATTTTTCTGAAAATACAATAGGCTGTTCTGTTAGGAGAGACTGAAACTTGTCCCAGTCAGCTTATTTATAGTAAAATTTAGTATTGTGTGATTACATTCTTCATTAAGTTGAAGAAATCCATTTAGTTTTAGTGTAAGTGGAACATGATCATTTCCGAATGGATCTTCTTCTACGTCCCATGTGCTCATTATAGCTATGTTTGGGGAACCAGTGTAAAATCAATGGAGATCACCTTATGGGCTGGTATTTCACGTACCCTCGTGATTCTCCTGTCATTAAGCAATATAAGAGAAGACCCTACCACATTTTCCACGAAACGAACATTTGTAACTGTCTGGCATTGTTTTTCCTCCCAGAAGGGGACCATGGGCATTGAAATCAGTTCACTATATATGAGATGATTTGACTTCCCAAGGGTGAGTAATCAGTTTATATAGTATATATAGATCTGAAGGGCCATTTTTAAGATACATTGATAAAAGAATTACGCGTCATTAATCTTTATTTCTACACCTGTTGAAGATATATCTGGAAAATCTGCTGGGACTGGGGGCTGAGTATGCCCAACATCTAATCCAAAATGAATATAGACTGCGGTAGAAACCTTTCCTGACGAATCCATGTGATAAAAGAGGGGGAAACATCCATTTGATTTAGTTAGCTTCGTGTTTGGGACATTTAGTGACTGAAGGAGGAGAACATGACGGTTGTTATGGCTTAAATAATCCTAAAAGGAGCTGGACGCAATGAACCAGCAATTCCACTGCATAACAGATATATTCTTGAAGCTTGCTCTTCCTGAGCGTTTCATTTGTTACATCTGTACAGGCTAACAATATGCAGTCTTTGTATAAAAGATTCCTTACAATGACCTAAATGATATGTGAGTGAAAACCGATGATGATATTTACTAAGCAATGCTTGATTAGGTGAGGAACTGAATCCGTTCACCACCATTATGTGCACTTTTTTTTTTTTATAAACACTTTCTAGTGAGGGCAGCAAGGGATCAAAAGGTACTATTATGAAAACGAATAGGGCGGAGACAGAATACAATCTTTAGGCAAGCTGGTGGTTGACAGGCATCTCAGGGAATGATCACTTGCTTGACTACTTCGTGGTGGCCTGAAAACGCATGGGAGATCGCTGGTCTGACCACTGGCTGACTGTCTAGAAGTACTGGGTAGGTCACTCAGGTGACCCCTGGTTGACTGCCCCCGAAGTACTGGAAAGGTCACCAAGTTGACCACGGGTTTGACTGCCCTGACGTACTAGAATGGTCACCCGGTTGACCACTAGTTGACCGCATGGAAGCACAGACAAGGTCGCCACAGACGGAGGCTTTAGGATAAGATTCGGACTCACGGGACATCTTTGGCAAAATGCGGTGACGAACGTCTTTTTCCCTTTCACAGTTACCCAGAAAGAGACTGCAGACTCTGTGTGTGATGGATGTTGAACGGTTTGTGCACCATCTTTTTAGACGTGTTCGGCAGTTCATCTAGTCTGGTGTCAGTGACAACGCTCAGGTGGTTTGCTGCTCTGGCACACTGTACATACATCTTGAACATGTTCGGCTTGCGTTGAGACTGTGGAGTATTTGATTTCAGTCTGCGTGCACTGTGCTTTTTTTTTTTTTTTCAGAACAGAACAGTTCTGTAAATCTGTAGTTCTTCTATGGAGCGACGTTGTTTTAATGTGATGTGTGTTTAAATGTTTGCACTTTTTTTTTTGGCAATAATTTACTACATATGTCTGAGAATGTTTGTCTTACTCGTCTCATACATGTTTGATGTTTTGTCCGGTTTTTTTTATTTGTGGAATAATAGTTGCACCTGGTGCAACTTCTTTTGAAGATAAGGTATGCTTTTTTTCTTCTTTTCTTATCTACTGATAGAAGTGATACTTATCGTTGTCGTGTTTACTAGTAGCAGTTGTAATAATAGAAGTAGTAGCAGCACAAGCAGCAAACGTAGAAGAAATAGCAGCAGCAGTCGTGTTCGTTTTTTTTTGCCAATGCCGTCGTTGTCGTGGTCATAGTGGTAGTGGTAGTGGTAGTGGTAGCAGTAGCAGCAATAGTAGCAGCAGTAGCAGCAACTATAGTCGTAGTAGTAGGAAAAGAAGTAGCATCAGCAACAGAAGCGGCAGCAGCAGTAGCACCAGCTGCGTGAGCAGCAGCAGCAGCAGCAGCAGCAGCAGCAGCAGCAGTAGCAGTAGTAGTAGTAGTAGAAGTAGTAATAGTAGTAGCGCAAGTAGTAGTAGTAGTAGTGGTGGTGGTGGTGGTGGTAGTAGTAGTTGTTGTTATAGGAGGTGGAGGAGGAGGAGGACGAGGAGGAGGAGAAGAAGCAGCAGCAGCAGTAGCAACAACAGCAGCTGCTGCAGCAATATTCGCAACAGAAGCAGCAGCAGCAGAAGCAGCAGAATCAAATCAGCCGCAGTAGTGTTCGTTCTCGACGATGCCGTCGTTATCAGAGTCATTGTGGTATTAGTAGTAGTAGTAGTGGTAGTGGTGGTAGTGGCAACTTTTGTAGGACTATCAGCGATATCATGAGTATGAGAGAGAAGATTATGAGGAAGAGGATATGCTTATTGAGGTGGTGAAGTTAAACAGTTACAGCTTCCCCCCCCCCACACCCCCCCCTATCACATTTCGTCCCTATCCCCCAAGCTCAATGACTTCATCCCTCGACCCCCCCAAAACCTCACCTGGTAACTACGTAGACCGGACTCATTCTAAATGGATTATATAAAACCGAATTTGGAAGCGCTTCGAAATGGAAGACGCCATTTCAGTTCACGTCTCTTTCCTCTTTGTTTTGTATTGCGTGATGTGTTTAATCCGAAACAAAGTCATCTTGATCAGATGACCTGGGTACCTTCCTCTGTATAGGAAGTTCACTTCGCTTGTGCGGCGAGAAGAAAATAGGACAGTGTTTTGTTCATTTGATGCGTTTTTATCCTCACGACACTTGATGTATTTTCTTTGTTGTTGTGTCTTTGCTGTGCTGTAATGGATCACGTGAAGTATCTGTGTATGGTTGCGTGTGAGAATGAATCCGCATCTGCAAACTTTCTACCAAGTTTCAAGTGCAGAGTTAGACAAGTTAAAAGTTCTTTGGGGATGTACTTAGGGGAGAAAAGTGCATTGAGTTGAGAGCGGTTGGGATGAGCGATGGCCCCAGAGAGAGAGAGAGAGAGAGAGAGAGAGAGAGAGAGAGAGAGAGAGAGGGGCCAGGGGAGAGAGAGAGAGAGAAAGATGGAGGGAGAGACAGACAGACAGACAACAGGGAGACGGGAGAGCATCTATCTATTGTCAAATAGAAACGAACATAAATCAAGCACTAGATTTGTAAATATACAGATTAGTGCTTCAAGAAGGAAAGGCTCATGTTAGACCAGGGTAATAATCTCTCTCTCTCTCTCTCTCTCCCTCTCTCTCTCTCTCTCTCTCTCTCCTCTCTCTCTCTCTCTCCCTCCCTCTCTCTCTCTCCCTCCCCCTCTCTCTCTCTCTCCCTCTCTCTCCTCTCCTCTCCCTCTCCTCTCTCTCACCCTCAACTCTCTCTCTCTCTCTCTCTCTCTCTCACTGGTCACACACTAGTAACACTAGTTCACTGACTGGGCTTCACCTGTTCTATAGTATCTACCACAATTTTCGTCCCTTGTGTTCTACGCCCTTTCTGTCTCTTAACTTTTTTTTTTCTTCTTCATTTCTTTATATCACGTGTGTTTTTTTCATACGCTCGTTTGGTGAGGTTTCTTTCTCGGTTTTTTTTTTTTTTCCCTTTTCCCCTTTTTTTTTTTTTTTCTTTTTTTTCTTTTTTTTTTTTTTTTTTTCTTTTTTTTTTTTTTTTTTTTTTTTTTGTCTTTTCTTTCCTTCTTTCTTTTCCTTTCGACCCCTTTAATCTCTATAGATTGGTTTCAGGTCTGTCGACGTGATCGTTGAAATCTGAGACCTACTTAAGCCATCGAAGGCTGTCTGGAACGGAAAGGGCTGTCGGCCTTGTCTGCACAGTCCACTGTTTTACTATTTTCGCTTCGGCAATCAATAGCGTTGGCACGAGAGATTCTTGATTTCCATCCTTTCCCTCGCAACTGTGTGAGTGTAGTTGGCCCAGGACTCGCCTTCGTGATGACATTTAGGCTGCTTATGCAGAGACACGCGTTTTGAATAGTGGTTAAATTGTTTAGGGTGTGTGTGTGTGTTGTGTGTGTGTGTGTGTGTGTGTGTGTGTGTGTGTGTGTGTGTGTAATGGTGTTGTGTGTGTGTGTGTGTGTGTGTGTGTGTGTGTTGTGTGTGTGAGTGTGTGTGTGTGTGTGTGGTGTGTGTGTTGTGTGTGTGTGTGTGAGAGAGAGAGAGAGAGAGAGATAGATTATGGTCTTCATAAATGCGAATTCACTCGTAAATAGGAAGGTTTTAATGCTCTTCCGACAGTGTCATTGAGGCAGTTAGTCGATGTACAGTTAACGGATGCTTGGTAATTTTTTGGTTAATTACCATCTCTTGATGGTGCAATGATTAATATCACAGACTTTCAAATGACATATAAGTAGAGCATCCCATTTATCACCCTACTCTTGTTTTTTTTCCCTTCTTTTTAATCCCTTTCTAAACTGGACTGACTTACAGATGAGTTGGAATCTTCTTCTTTGTCTTCTTTGTCTTCTTCTTCTTCTGCTTTCTTTCGTCTTCTTTTCTTCTTCTTTTCTTTCGTTCTTCTTCTTCTTCTTCTTCTCTTCTTCTTTCTTCTTCTTCTCTTCTTCTATGAAATGTACTTATTCAGTGCCTGTGTGAAAAGTATTCTTCCTTCTTCTTTCTTCTTCTATGAACTTTACTTATTCAGTACCTGTGTTAAAAGTATTCTATTCTTCTCTTTTTTCTTCTTCTTTCCTTCTCTTCTTTCTTCTTCTTCTATGGACGATTTCCCTTATTTCAGTGTCTTTGTTAAAGTATTTCTTTTCTTCTTTTTTCTTTCTGTTTCCTCTTCTGTCCTTCTTCTCTTTTTCTTCTTTTTTTTTCTTTTTTCTTCTTTTTTTTCTTCTTCCTTCTTCTTTCTTTTCCTTCTTTCTTCTTTGCCTTCACTTCTTCTTTCCTCACCTTGCCTTTTCTTCTTTCTTCTGTTTCTCCTTTTCTTCTTCTCTTTCTTCTTCTTTCTCTCTTCTTCTTCTCTTTTTCTTTTCGTTCGCTTCTTCATCTCTGCTCTCTCTTCCCGTTTTTCTTTCTCTCTCCCCGCCCCCCCCCCCCCCCCCCCCCCCCTCTACTATCTCATCGCGGTCTGTTTTTTTTCTGTTCCCCGTGACCCATCGTCCAGGCAACAATCATCATACCATAATCAATCATCATCGTCGCGTTCTCTTCGCTTCTGCTAAAAACAGCTCCACTGTTTTTGCAACTATTCGTTGTTGTTGTGTTTATTTCTCTTCATTCATTTTTACCCATACGGCAATTTTCACCCACGTTGTTGCTGCTCAGGAAGCCAAACATGTTTCCTTCTCTCTCTTCTATCTCATCCCCAATCTGCTGGTTAAATAATCGCCATATCGTCGTCCTTATTGTCGTCATCATCGTCGTCGTCATCATCCATCCTCATCCTCATCCTTTGTTCTGCGGATAGTTCACTGGTACTAAGAAGGGATGGTCGAATTTAAAAATTCTCCAAATGGTTTCGTATTGGAAGACCGCCATTTCCTTCACACGGCCTTCTTTTCCTTTTTAACTGCTTGAGGTAGAATCCAAAACAACTCCATCTCGCTCAGATGAACCTGGGTACCTTTCTCCTGTGCTTTTCCTCCTTTCTCAATGCAGGAAGTCACGTTCTGCCTTTGCGGCCAGAGGAAAATGGAACAGTGTTGTTCGATGGGTGCTGCTTTTTAATCTAAATAAAAAATCCTCAACGCGGCACTGGTTGATAGATTTTCCTTGTTGTGTGTGTCTTGCTGTGCTGTAAACGGAGGAGCGCGTGAAGTAATCTGTGTATGGTTTGCTTGTGGAACGTTAAACGCTTTGCAAAACTTTCTTCTGCCAAGTCTTAAAGTGCAGAGTTAGCCAGTTGAAAGTTCTTTGATACATAGGGGGAGAGATGGATCGGGTTGAGAGGATTGAGCGTGACTGATAGCCCCATAGCATAAGACAGACAGACAGATATACAAACGAACAGAAGAGAGAGAGATAGATATAGATGAGATGAGAGATAGAGATGAGTTGACAGACAACAGAGAATACTGACAAACATACAAATAAACAATAGAGAGGAGAATATATATCAGCTATAAATCCGAACAGACGACAAGCATACACAGTCACAAACCAAGAAAATAAACCAAGGTATCACAGCAACATCATCTAATGTAAACTGTAACGAAGAAAATCTCAAGTGCTCTAGAAATTTGATAAATGGAAGATTATGGAAAAAGAACGACATTTGAAGATACATACTACATACATCACATACACCACATACATACATACCCTAAAATGCACACAAAATAATCGATAAACACACACACAACACACACACACACACGCACACCACACATCCACGCACCCATGCACACACACGTATGTATTTATTTAGATGTAATTGAGAGATAATCTACATACATACATGCAACATACAGACATACATACCTACATACCTACTACATCCATTACATACCTACATCATACATACATACATACATCCATCCATACACACATAACTAACTATTTGTTCCGAGTTGAATGATCATTAAATGGAGAGGAGAAGAT
>JADBJO010005784.1:17500-20704 GCA_016801955.1 Conus betulinus | reverse complement strand
ATGGGGATTTCTTTGTCCAGAAACGCACTTTCGTGGGCATGATTTTTAATGATTATTTTATTCGCGCCACAGTTTTTTTTTGAAATGGTGTTAAGGTGTCAAGAGGATCGAGGAGAGAGAGACGGGATGAGAGAGGGAGAGGGACGAGGAGAGAGGGAGGTGAGAGAGGGAGAGAGAGAAGAGGAGAGAGATGGAGGAGAGATGAGAGCGAGAGGAAAGAGAAGGGGGAAAGGAGAGAGGAGAGAGAGAGGGAGAGAGAGAAGTAGTGTCTTTTTTGTTATTAAAAGAGTGTTACGGAACTTGGATTTACTTGTAAGAACAGAGTAAAGTAGGCTTTTTTTTTGTCCTACATGTTAACATGGAATGGTTGAATGTACTCCAGACCTTGTCAAACGACACAGTTGCGTTGATGTGTAGAACCTTATGTTTTAAGTGTGCTAAGAGAAAGCTGAGTTGGTGTGCAGATATGGGGTCATTACCCCTCTTACTATTTTGTGCAAGTTGTTAATGTTTACCGGACTGTGTATTACTCCCCTCAGCACCCAACGTTTTTTTTTTGTTTGCTTTCATTGCTACTCTAGAACTGATTTACAAGATGAATTGGAATCTTCTCTTCTTCTTCTTTTCTCTTCTACTACTACTACTACTACTACTACTACTACTATACTACTACGACTACGACTACTACTACTACTACTCCTACTACTACTTTCTTCTTCTTCATTCTCTTTTCTAACGTACCGTCCGTCGTCGTAAGCATCATTGTAATCTCATCATCATCAATTTGTTTCCACTCCCACTGTACAGCGCCCCCGCCATGAAAATTTTTTTTTGTTTATCTAGTCGTGTTTATTTACTACTCTATGTTTATTTATTTATGTATTTGTTTTATTCATTTATTCCTTCCTGGTTCCTTTATTTATTTTCACTTTCCATTAAGGGAATTATCGCATGTTTTGTTTTCTGGTCATTCCACATTTGTTCATTAAGTTTTGTGCATTGTCCGTCGTACTCCATCATCGAATCTTCATCATCATCATCATCATCATCATCATCATCCGTCGTCGTTGTCGTCATGATAATCATCTTCCTCATTCTCATCATTTTCCTCTTCTTCTTTTCTTCTGTGTCGACAACTTCTCTCGTGGCAGACAACTTCTGGAGGGGGGGTAGCAGCAGATTTGAGGGGGACGTTTCCGTGTTTGGAGGTAGAGCAGCGCGATTTGGATGGAGGAAAACTTCTTGAAGAAAGGAAACAGGAGAGAAGAAGAAAGTCAAACAATGGTGTGGTAGTTGTCTACGTGTGTGGTGTTGTGGGTGTAGGGAGTTGTGGTGTTGGTTGTGTGTGTGTGCGTGTTCGTGGGTGTGTGCTAGGCGTGTAGTGAAAGTGAGATGGGAGAGATGAGAGAGGATACTGATTTGACTGAGCTGGGAGAGGCGAGAGCCGAAGATGGAGAGAGTGAAGATCCAGCACCCCAAACACAAGAGAGAGGTGATTTGGATGAGGGAGAGAAGTAGAGTCGTGATTAGGGAGAGGGGAGGAGAGACAGACTGATGGAAGAAGATGTAGAGAATAACATGTGTCAGCGTTTGCTGCTTTTTTTTTTTTATTGCCTAGAGGCCAAAGCCACCTCAGATAAAAGAAAGTAGGCCTTGAGAAATAGGCAATGGTATTTATTTATTTATTTATTATTTTTATATTTTGTTTTTTAATTTTGTTTTTTTGCTGTATGTCCCAATTCTGCGCCACCAATCAGAGGCAACAGTGCACCCCCGCACAGCTCATTGTCGCGACAAGCCGCCAAACCCGCCCGTCCCACAGCCGGTCGGCCCCCGCCGCAGGCCCCCGGGCACCAGCAATCCACAGGGGGCAAGCAGTCAATGGTCAAGTCGTTCAAGAGGCAACCCCACGGAGGAGAATGATTAAGATGATTGCTACGATTTCCATTTCGGTCTGAGGACTACATGACAGGGCTGTACTCTACGCTTCCTTTCATAATATATCCCGGCGTCAACCAGGCCCGAGAGATACAGGCAACCTGCAGTTTGGTCAGGAAATTTGAGCACACACTCTCAGAAACGCATCCATTAAGTGGATGAAAAACTCGACTGTGTGGTCCCAGTCTTCCCAACTGAGTCCGCAAGCAAACTCAACTCTGGGTAGGAGCCGGTCGGGGCAGAAAAAACCCCACATGACTCTGATGGATTCGTTTCACTGTCCTCACCAATGGTCCTCATGGACCCCTTTTGTGGTCGCAAAGCAAAAAAAAATAAAATAAAAATAAAAATAAAAGAAAAACAAAAAAAAAAAAAAGAAAAAAAAATGCTGCCTTTTTTTTTTTTTTTTTTTTTTTGTTTTGCTCATCAAACTTAGACCTAATGACCCCTTTGGATAGCTTCGTGCCACTGTGCCATACAATTCGACCCTTTCGATGCATTTTTATGCCGTCGTGGAATTGAGCGGGCGTCTGAGAGCCTGTATTTCTGCCGAGTCATCACTCCCTGGGGGGGCACGAGAGGAGCATCAAGATGAGGAGCAAGACTCATTTATAAGCCGTTTCTTCTGTAAACGGTTTTTTTTTTTTTTTTTTTTTTTTTTTTTCTTTTTTGGACGGCCAGCACAGTTCTTGGGGCTGGAACAAGAAGTGGACAGCCAGATGTTTGGAGTTTCAGTCCTGGTAGTGCTCACATTAAAAGATCCTCTAAATGTCTTTCGATGCTCTTACTCTCTATTTTTCTTCTCTCTCTCTCTGGCTGTTTCTTAGTTCTAACGGAAGATAATAGGGAGTGCATGGCTGCATGGAAAAAAAGGGGGGGGGGGGGGGGTATACATGTCTAAAATCTCATGCCAAATTTTAAGCGGTGTAAGAATTGGATAAGATGAAGGGAATACGAAAAGAGGGGAGCAAACAATGTGGGGAAGGGACGGGCGAGAGAAAACAAGAGGAAATGAAAATTGGGGGTGAGCGAGCTCAGATACCTTTTTTTTGTACGTGCATCAGTCTCTTTCTCCTCAGCCCTCCCCTCCCCCGCCCGCTCTCTGATCTCTCTCTCCTCTCTCTCTCTCTACTCTCTCTCTCTCTTCTCTCTCTCTCTCTCTCTCTCCACAAAGAAGGTAACGAGCAAAGTACATATTGTAGGTGTGTGGTGGTGGTGTGTGTGTGTGTGTCGTGTGTGTGTGTGTCTTGTGCCGTGCGTGTCGTG
>JADBJO010005784.1:0-15000 GCA_016801955.1 Conus betulinus | reverse complement strand
ATTTCAGGATGTTGAGACATAGCTGCAGATCGTAATTTAAACGCTTTGTACATGAATAATGATACATTTTCTGACAGTGTTTTCATTTTTTGACGCCAACAGCAAAGTCGAAACTGGCTGGGATGCTTATAAAATTCTAAAGGTATATATTGTTTTCGTAAATTATTTAATGTAGGACAGCACACAAGAAAATGAATGTCATCTTCCTTGGCAATTCTACACAACGGACAAATCAAATCTGTTTCTGTATGTGAGCTATAAACGACAGTGGTGACACGCAATTTCAGACACCCCCAAACCTAAATCCTGTCAATAAAAATTTCAAGTGCCTATCTAATTTTTAACTTCAAATAGGTTTCATTATCATTTACAGTACAAAACGTCCTATATGTTTGAAACCGTTCACTGTTATTTACATGGAAGTCCCATTATTGACACCAACACAATGTCAATGTGTCTTTAACATGATTAAAAAAATAAATGTATTTCTTCAACTCCTTGGTTCACGCATACATAGCCAAAACCATATGCATATAATTTGCATCCAATATTTGAGACCCAATTTCTTTTATTCCGTGCATCTAAATCAAATAACATTCTACAGGCTTTCCGCAGTAATCAGCACTCTTCTAATCGTGTTGATTGTAACCACTATCTAATACACTGCACTACGGAATTTTATATGGATAGTATCAACCTGTTCGTCTCCCCGTAGATAAGATCAGTTGGTGTTCTCATTTCAACTCCTAAGAACTTTTTAAGTGCGAACATACGTAATTTTTCAGGATAAAGAACTCCATTTTCAAGATGCCATATCTCAGCACCATATTGAGCAATCGGTTGGATCTGAGCATCAAATAAACTTTAGTAACGATCAAGAGAATTATTCGATTTGTACAGATTTTGCAATACACACAATAAGGCCCTCTTGGCACTGCGTACAGGATCCTGGCATGCTACAGTAAAACTCAGCCTCGTGGAAAAAATAGATTCCTATATATTGAGAGAGAGAGAGAGAGAGAGAGAGAGAGAGGAGAGAGAGAGAGAGAGAGAGAGAGAGAGAGAGAGAGAGAATGCATCACAGTAATAGCACTGCCTTTTAATTTCCAGGCAAATACCTCAGTCGCATGCAGCGAGACTGACAAAACCGAGTGTTGTTTAAAACCAAGGTCAGCGAAGGAGCAAGTCTTGGAACATTTACCACGGTTTTTTTTTTTTCATTATTTTTTTTTTCTCATTATATATATATATATATATATGTATCTATGTATGTATGTACATATATATATATATATATATATATATATAATATATTTTGGAGACTATAAGCTTGCTGAAGGTTCATTTTGAGAAGCATTCATTTATTCCCCATTCACCACTCAAGCACATACTGTTAGTTAGGCAGAATCATCTACCACTGCAGATATGAAGGCTTATCACCCCCCTATTTCTATAATCTGAGACATAAGAGCAAGCTTGGTTTATAATTCAATATTTCTTGCAGTCATTGCAACACCTAGCTGCTCTGTAAGTTGCTGGAATGATGATCGGTACTTATCCTTGGAATTTATTGTTTCATTGTAATTTAGTCCCTTGCGGATTCATTCCAAGAACTGGCCCTCAGCACTTGTGTCTCTTAAGAGGTTATCTTTTTATATTTCTACTTTTCACAAGAAAATGTAGCTTGTTTTGATCTTTCATGATTTTCTTTTGCTTCTTAGGTGGCACCTTAGTTAGTTTTTTTGAAAACTCACAAACATACTATGGTATTGCACACCAGCCTTTTTCTGGTATAGCATTCTTCTTAAAACGAAAAAGGCAGAGGGAGTCAAATTACCACTTTTCCGCGGTCACTGAGGATGAAACAATCAGGTTTCGAAATACCGGTATCTGACCAGGAGTTATATGTTAGTGAGCTTTCTCCCCATTGGAGATGGTCTCCTGCTTTGGAGACTATAAGCTTGTGAAGGTTCATTTAATTCAATATTTCTTGCAGTCATTGCAACACCATAGCTGCTCTGTAAGTTGCTGGAATGATGATCGGTACTTATCCTTGGAATTTATTGTTTCATTGTATATATATATATATATATATATATATATACGTTTCGTTGTCACGATTTTATGGGTTGCTTTCCTCTTTCATGTAGGTGTGTGTGTGCGTGTGTGTGTGTGTGTGGGGGGGGGGGGTGCGTGTGTGTGCGCGCGTGCGCGTGCGTGTGCGTGTGTGTGCGTGCATGCGTTCGTGCGTGCGTGTGTGTGTGTGTGGACGGCAGGTGGGTACTGGGTGGCATGTGACCTTTTCTCACAAACCAAGAGAAAAAAAAGACACAGCTTGACCAGCAGTCAGACTATTTTGGAAGCTGATGTGATATCTATGGCACAGAAGATGGGAACGGTAGATGCGTCTGTGGTTTTACTTTTGATGATGGCATGAGAGGTACAGCTCTCAGGCGGATTGACACACGGTAGGTTTTAGTTTCAGTTTCAGTGTCATCAAGGAGGCGTCATTGCGAGAGGACTAGTCCATATGCGTTACACCACATCCGCTAAGTTTTAAGACAACACTACATTCGATTTTAAACTGACTGACGGATAAATGAATTAACAACTAAAGTGAGAGAATTGAAGACGAGGGTGTCGTGGCTACGACTTGGCTGATGTCTGACCTACGCATTAGCCCAATGCACTGGTCAGATCTTGAGTGCCCACCTTACATTGTGTTGTTAATGTTGTTGTTGTTGTTGTTGTTGTTTGTTTGTTGTTTGTTTTTTTCTTTTTATGGTATGTGTGTGTAGTGAATGTACACATGTGTCTGTCTGGATGTATAGGTACGGGCCCATGTGTGCGTGTGGGCTCATACGTGTGTGTGTGTGTGTGTGTGTGTGTAGGTGTGTGTGTGTAGTGTGTGTGTGTGTGTGTGTGTGTGTGTGTGTGTGTGTGTGTGTGTGTATGCGTGTGTGTGTGTGTGTGTGTGTGTGTGTGTGTGTGTGTGTGTGTGTGTGTGTGTACGCGCGCATGCGTGGGTGCGCGTTTGTATGTGTATGTGTGGGCGCATGTGTACTATTCCAGACTGATCACTAGGCGTCAAGGAGGCTGTAGTAGGAGGAGGTGTTGTGCAAATGATGGCTACATGTCTGTCAAATATTGATATGAGACTCCAAGTGGCTTAAATATATACTGATTTCAAATTTGAAAAAAAGAAAAAAACCAGCCTTTCAATTAAACATTGAGTAACAATAGAACAAAAAACATTGTGGCATTTGCAAGAAGTTTAAATAAGTGTGAGCGAGGACTGGAGAGAGAGAAACAGAGAGAGAGAGAGAGAGAGGGGGGGGGGCAGCAACAGCAACAGCAGCAGCAGCAGCACTCACACTGCATAATGCTCTGCATAGACATTGGGTTTCTTTTGATTTCATATTGCATCAAATGCATACTACCAATGTGCAGATGTTCTGACTACTCATAATGGCAGATGTGAGGCCATCAGCCTATTCACATGAGTACGCAACACACAAAATCAATCAGTTTTATATAATTAGAACAAAATTTACCATGACTGCAACCAAGCATTCTTCCATGACAATATGTACATGCAGCATTCTATCTTAATTATACATTACTACTTCTTAGTAGGTTTTTCCTTATGAGCGTAAAGTAGGTATAAATATTATTGTTTTTAAAACTCATAATATTAATACTGTTGATGCTAGCATACAAAACATTTTTTCTATTCCATTTCCCTCATCGTAATATCGTTCACATTTATACAGTTTAGACCTTTCTCCCTACGTGGTATAATTCTCCGGAAAGCCGTACTATTTAAGCATCTTTTGTTTACTTCATTTACGCATGCGCAAAAATAGCCTATCGCCCTCTTCAACGCAAAGGTAAACCCCGAATCTTGGGTCTATCACAATAGCTGCCATGATAACCTTTGACACTCCGTGTGTTGTCTTCTGTGGTCATGTTCATGTGGTGTTGGACTTGTATTGATTATATTCGTTGGATTTAGCTGCTCCTTGGATGAATTACTTTAACCTTGTCACTTACCATGTATCAGGTTGGTACATTCCTTCAGTTATTTTAACTTTAATTGTAGTTTTCCCTATTTCTTTTCAGCCATGCGCCTGGCGTGGGTCTTGTTGACACTTGACTCGCACACATTTGTTTTGGTTGTCCGTTAACCAGAGGAGTCTCTTAATGGTCGGAACCCTAGAATTCAAACTTTAATAATTCAAAGCAACCGTCGGAAAATAATCAAAATGCATATAATGGTTATCGTTATTCAAAGAAAGAGTTCAAATCCATACTCTCATAGCCAGCTATTTCTTAGCAGACGATCCAGCCAAAATTCAGCAGGCAACTTAACACCCACTCTCTCTCTCCCCCTCACTCCCCCCGCCCCCCCCCCCCCCCCCCCCCCCCCCCCCCCCCCCCCCCCCCCCCCCCGCCCCCCCCCCCCTCCCGCCCCCCCCCCCCCCCCCCCCCCCCCCCCCCGCCTCTCGCTCGTCCCCCCCCCCCCCCCCCCCCCCCCTAAGCAAAGAGCGAGAGAGAACGGCCGAAGAGACGGGCAGAGGGAGACCGGCGCGGTGTGCGAGCGCCAGCGCGGACCGCCGCTTCGTGCGTGCTATTTTGCATGTTGACCTACTTAGACTGGTTGCTGGTGCTTGCTTGAAACTGAACTGATCAAGTTATTGTCCTACTTTTCATTTCCTGGTTTATCTTATTTACATACTTCATCACTTCATGGTCAGTTATTAATTGTCTATGTTTCCCTTTGTATTCATTCGTAGTTTTGCATGTGTATGTATACACAGATTTCATTATTGATTTTAAGCTTCCTTTTTCATACATGCATTTTATACAGTTGGTTCTCTATCATTATGCACACTTTACATACTCATTTAACTTAAACCATTCATATTCCTAGACTCCCCCCCCCCCACCCCACGGTGGCCACGTTTGTTCTCTGTGGTTGCTTCCTCCATAACCCCCTTCCCCCCCTCTCTCTCTCTCATGCTCTTTTTAACTTGGTCATGCATTCTTGAATTATATCAATTCAAATTATAATTACACATATTCCCTCATAACTACCTTAATTGTCTGTACTCTTGCATAATTACATATTATTAGTTATACATTCAATTCAGTTCTACTACACTTCCTGATCCAATCAGCTTAATCCATGTCAAAACTCATCCTCACACACACACACACACACACACACACACACACACACACACACACACACACACACACACATACACACACACACATATATATATATATATATATACACATATATATATATATACATATATATATATATATATATATATATATATATATATATATATATATATATACATATATATATACATACATACACACACATACATATATACACACACACACACACACATACACACACATACACACACACACACACATATACATGCACACGCATATGTGTATACATATACACATACACATACACATGCATACACATATACATACATATACATACACACATACACACACACATATATACACACACACATATATATACACACACACACACACACACACACACATACACACACACATACACATATACATACACACACCTATACACACATACATACACACACATACACATGCACAACATACATGTATCTATAGATATGTACGTTTTACAATCTTGTTCGTGTTCTAATATAAGTATTCCTACTCCATCATCCATTTATAATAGCCTCCTTCTCCCTCATTTCCATCCATAATTATACATTTCCAAGCATATTCATATTCATTCATTACACATATTTTCTCTCACACACATATTCATTTCCATAATTCCATTCCTTCATATTATATTACATTCGCATTCTCTCATCATATTACACCCTTGTATTCACTTTTATAGTTATCTTTCCATCATGCATATGAACATAGTCCTTTTCTTACTTCACATCTGAGTATACATTTGCATAATCTTATTTGTATTCATATAACATCTCTTTCGTAAAGCTGTTCATATCATCACACAAATTGCAATCTCATACTCATTCAGGTATTCATATTACTTTCCATTCTGAGAAACACCTTACGAGTTAAATCCATGATTCAGCCTTCTCTATATTATATTATAACCACATCCATGTTCATTTATTATGCATATAGATTCATATGTTTATACATAAACATCACATAATCATACATACATATACACATACCCATAGACATATATATACAGCTTAAATTCAGAGCCCACAGAAGCAAAACCAAGTCTCATTTCTTTGTCTTATATTTGTGTTTCTCTGTATTTTAATGCATAAAACGTATACATTGCTAGGTCACGTATCATTTCCATATTTTCATTTTGTAATAGGTTTCTTAGTGTAATTGTATCCTTATTCTGTAATGTTTATAAATATATTTCTCCCTTAATTGTCTGTAACATGGGCATATCTTAAAAAAGTGTAATTCAGTTTCTTCTGTTGGACAAAAAGGACATGTTGTAATTGCATCCTTGTCTGTAAACTTTTTGTTTGTGTGTAATTCGTTTACCCCTAAACGTAGTCTGGTTAGTGCTTTTCTAAATTTCGCTATTGTGATGTCGTAAAAATACTTTTCAGTATGGTGTACAAATTTGAAAGAGCGGTAAGTGTTAAAACGTTCGCTATTTTCTATTTTTTATCATGCCAGTTGCTTGTGGCAATCTATCATTCTTTGTTTTAATATTGAAATAAATCTGTTCTCATCTCCTACCCTTCCTTCATTTAGCCACACTTCTGAAAAGCCGTATATGTCTAAACAGCGTTTTAATTCTAATGCCCAATTTGGGTTTTGTTTATTTCGGTCTTTTCTCTTTCATACGCTTGTTTGGGGAGTCTGTTTGGTTCCATTTTTATAATTTTAAACCAATACCTAATCGCCCTTATTGTGCTGTCTATGCATACACAGGATATCTGCCCAACTCTCCATATATTAGATTATTTGGGGTTTTCTTGCCCACACCCATATATTTTTTTACAAGCGAACAAGTGTATATTTTCTATTGCTTTATATAGACAGACAAACAGACATACAGACCATTGTCTTTTTGTCTAGAATCGACATCGCTGAGCATGTCATAGGTTTTGAATTTTACACACACACACACACACACACACACACACACACACACACACACACATATATATATATATATATATATATATATATATATATATATATATATATATATATATATATATAGCGGGCAATACTAATAGATCTGCCTTTGAGAGGGATTATGATGGCTCCCTCAGGCGGCTAGTGAAGGGTTTCTCATATTTATAATATATTCCTCTTATTTTCTTCATCTTACATTTTTATTTCTGAAAGTTTAAAATCTTTGTCAAATCATTATATAATGACCGAAGAATTGTTAGCCTGCACTTGTTTTCCCCACTATTTAATTGTTCAGCATTGTATTGTTTGGTCAATCAGTGGGAGATTGCATCTCTTAGGAGATGCAAGTAAAAGTTGTTCTACACAATTCTTAGCCACTGACGATGCTTGGGTTATTGAACAACAGAGCTGACCTCTCAGACTGTTCCATATCTTTTGATCTCCCTTGCATCCTTGAATGGATCCTCAAGCATTGGCTCAAAGATTGTCCCCTACATTTGATACTGTTTGCATAATGTTTTTAGTTTTTCAGCAACTTCTTTCCTCTCCACACTTTCGTTTTGTTCCATTTTACTACCCATCGCTGGCCCCTTTCTGGGTGCTGCTGGATTCTTTTTTGAACCCTTGGTGCTGAGAACACCACAAAATTATGGACTGTGGTGTGTCTCTATTTGACGCCAAGAGCACAAATACAATCACACGTGTCTCCCTGATGAGTCCAATCCAGCAGACGAAAGGCCTAGGAGCAGGCAATACTAGCAGATCTGCCTTTGAGAGAGATTATAATGGTTCCTTCAGGTGGCTAATGAAGGGTTTCTCATATGTATAACATATTTACCCCATTTTCGTCATCTTATATTTTTTTTTTTCCTGAAAGTTAAAATCTTTGTCAAGTTGTTATATAATGAATAAATAATTCTTAGCTTGCACTTGTTTTCACCCACTATTTAATTGTCAGCATTATATATATATATATATATATATATATATATATATATATATATATATATATATATATATATATACACACACACACACACACACACACACAGAGATATGAACACATACGGAATGTATTCATCTCGCCATAAACAACATCATACTTTCATCTAATTACATCTGTGAAATTCTTTTAAACGAAAAGATTAATAGGTTCACAATACATAGCAGCGTCCTCTAATCCCCCATAATTTCGATCTAGAATCTTCAGTTGGCTGCACTTGACTATCAAACAACTTGCAAGCAAAACATTTTTGACCGTGCAAGCAAGATCCTTGCAAACGCTGACAAAAGGCCGATGAGTGGAGAAAAATATACCCTAGTATAATAACTATAAGTTCACAACGGGCATGAAAACACTACCATACAGCCATCGTTCTTTTCGCACTTAAATGACCACTGTTACAAAACATAAAGTCAATTTTACACAAACTAACGTTCTGCTGGAGAGCTCGCTGAGCATTAAGACTATTCAGCTGTTATAACAATGTGTTCAGCGTATAGCAATCTAATCATGAGTCGGTGCATTAAGAGTCAACAAATCCCTTTATCTTTCGTTGTTAATTAACTCAATGACCAGCTTACAGATAAACGAGAACGAAAATAAATCTTGAAAACTGATGAATATGCAAACTTTACCCTTTACACAATCTTTATCTTGATTGTCCTAATTTCTGTTAATCGAGTCCAAGCTTTTTTTTTTTTTTTTCAAAATCAATGAAAGCTTTATATAGCTTTCGATTATACGAAAACCGTCTTTGAAAGAGAGCCAGCCAGAAAGCTACATATATTTTCTTATTATAAGAAAAATTTGTGCCTGCACGTGCATAGCGTCGCTAGTTCCGTTAGGTATGAGTTACATACAGAACACCGATCACATGTGACACGGTCACCAGAGACCGAAGAGTATATCGGTGTGGAGTGACTGTGGTGGTTCCCGTGTTAAGAATTCCTGACTGTGAATTAGGTTCGATCAAATGGCCAACAGTCACCTGTCTTGATTGTGCCAGGCATTTTCATTAAAAAGAAATTTCTACCATCAATATCAAATAATCAAAAATCATGGATGCTTGCTTTTCTTTTTTACCTTGAGTCTTGCCTTACTTACAGAGGCAGGTGAAGAAACCATGTCTGACTGATCTGATACGAAAGGACAAATCGTGCACAACAAATACATTGCTGCCTGTCAATTTAGCTTTGGTTTTATGGATGCTGACTTAGTTGAAAGAGCAGCCAGCAATAATGGGGCAGCCGGATTTCGACTTCAACTTTGGCACACAGTCAAATTTAACATTACCTGTATGATCATATTTGCTGGCAATCATGTATCTTTCCCTTAGCCTGTTCATTTGACTCTTGCTTTGGGCCTGGGGACACCATAGAAATGAGATTGTTATGTTCAGAACAACACTTTAAATCATCTGGGTTTTTCTGTCAAGTTTTTCCACTTGAGCTGAAAAAACAAACAAACAAACAAACAGATCTCTTCTTTGTTTAGCCCATGTTGTCCCTTCTCAAAATCTCCGCTTCTCCACGCAGACTATGAATCCCACTACACAATACAGCAAATTGGTGCCGAAGGCCCTTTGGCCTTCTCTCTAAGTCACAAAACTTGTGGTCAACTTTTTCATGACAACAGTAATACTGGCTGCTGAAGGGGAGTCAAAGTCGTCTGCCCACTGGCCAAGGAAGCTGTCTGTCCAGTCCCTGCTGGTCCTGCAGCCTGTTGTGGTACTCTGGCTGTTTACTGTTAGCAGCCAGAGATTGTTGGATCCAGGGTTCTGCTCGATGTCTTCACACAGCATAGAAAAACAGCCTCGGAACAAAAGCATGAGGAGTAAACTGAAGGTGACACCATCAATTTCGGTTCATAGTGTCAGAATGGTGAACAGTATGGCAGGCTCCTGCGTGGCACTCTTCAACGTAAAGGTAAGGTAGTGTGGCAAAATGGAGCCACGTGACGCCCTGAAGACAAGAGGGGCTGAAGGCGGGCACCAGCTAGACTTGCTTACAAAAAGTACAGGTTGTCACTCTACGTCAGTCCCCCACAGTAGAACAATGGACAATTACACAGTGATGCACATTCTGCAGGTTGCTTGTCACGTCTCCCAGAGAGAGAGAGAGAGAGAGAGAGAGAGAGAGAGAGAGAGAGAGAGAGAGAGAGAGAGAGAGAGAGAGAGAGACAGACAGACAGACAGACAGACAGACAGACAGAGAGAGAGAGAGAGGGGTGGGAGGGAGGGAGGGAGGGAGATTTTGTCCAATTTCATTAACCCTCCTCTTCCGTCGCCTCCGCTCCCACAATTTCTTGACAGTTCAGTAGGCAGCGCATCAGTTTCCTCTTCACTCACACAAATCGATCTGAAGGTTTTGAGTTTGGTCCTCATTTAGGGTATCGTATTTTTTGTATTTTTTTCCAATTCTCTCTCTCTCTCTCTCTCTCTCTCTCTCTCTCTCTCTCTCTCTCTCTCTCTCTCTCTGTGTGTGTGTGTGTGTGTGTGTGTGTGTGTGTGTGTGTGTGTGTGTGTGTGCTAAAGATTGAGAACTCAGTTCAAGCCAATCACACAAGTACAGAAAAAGAGATTAACGAACGTTTGAACTGAAAAAGCAGAAATCTTATTTCCGGTGAAATCTCTCAACCAACCATATGCCGCTTCTATCAGGTCAGATGACTATAGCCCAAGTGTCACCACATAAACACTGAGAAAGTCAATTACTATAGCCTAAGTGTCACCACATGAACACTGAGAAAGTCAATTACTCTAGCCTAAGTGTCACCACATAAACACTGAGAAAGTCCAACGTGGTCAAAGATTTTGATTTTGTTTGAAGAAAATGTCTGCATGGTGGACCCCCTTCACCCAGCAAGCCAGCCAGAAGCACGCTGTATACTGTGCCCTGGGAAACTTAAAGGCAGTTGTTACTTCTTTTGATTCTCCTATCAATCGTACAAATGCATAATCATTGTTTGTGCAACTCCTGATTTGTGAGATACTGCTGGCACAATGGCCCTGTTCCGCCCATATTTCTCCATTGGTATTCTCTTCATTAATCGTGTCTTTCAGTATGACTTTAATCTGTTCCATTTGAGCCTAGAACTTGCGACGTGGGGGCATAGCCATATGTTTTTTTTTTTCTTTTGAGAATGTGACGCCTTACATATTTCCTAGCATTTCTATTGAGAACGGGGTTTTTCCTTTATATGAGCTTTGAGCGCTTGTGAAACAAACTGAGTTTTCATCCTTTTATATTATGCACGGGCTTATGCGTGTGTGTGCTGCTGCTGTCTCTGAGGCAAAGCTAGAGAGAGAGAGAGAGAGAGAGAGAGAGAGAGAGAGAGAGAGAGAGAGAGAGAGAGAGACAGAGAGAGACGTTTTGAAACGCACGTCAGAAGCATGACTTGATCGGTCTTTGATTAACAATTGTATTTATCAATGATTTCATTTATTTATTTATTACTGATTTATTTATTCATTTATCTATTTATGTCTTTGTTTGTTTGTTTTTAGTTATTTAATTACCTAGTCATTCATTTCTGCATTTATTCAATATTCAAGTATTTATTTCATTTTTCATATTCATTTATTTGTGTACTGTTTAGATTAACATTTTCTTTGCTTCACAAGTTGTGATGTTTAGTATTTATCACCCTCTGTTCTTGTGCCTGTCCTCGTCGCTGTGTGGCCACAGTCCACAGGTAGAGAAGTGGGTTGAGAGCAGAGTTGAGAGGTAGCAGGAATACAACTAAGGCGTCATTGAGTTTGCTGAATCCAATGACATGGTGTGAAGACATCATTGTCACTAATCCGAAGCAGAACCAGCACACAGCGTCTGTCATCGCCACTTTGCTATTATGTGGGCTGAGGAATAATAATAGGGTCTCTTTGCAGATTCCAGTGTTATTCTGTATTTAGGTGTTTGCCTGTAGATAGCAGTCTGACCAGCAACAATCATTACAGATAAAACACAGTTTGCTGTTACAGTAACTGTGAACCATCTGAACCTTTGGTTTGATTCGTGTTGATCAAATAATGCCAGACGGCACAAACCAGACTGTCCACATAGCCCCCAGTGTGACAATCCAGGAAAAAATGGTATGAACGACAACAAGAGTCCAACAATCCATGCAGATGTACAAGCTACGACAGTTATCTTGTCATGATAATGTAACGACTGCTCCATGATGCAAAGAGTAGATATATGATCTAAAACGATGAGCCAAATGATCAAAATGGACACTTCACTAGATAAAACAGATATCAAGGCAGTCACCTTGCAAGTCATACTGCTAGTCCAGGATTTTTCAGTTTGGATGTACATTCCGTGAAACAAGGCATCTGACACAAGGCCAATGCTGACATGAATTCCCATTAGAATATTGGCAAACTGAAGATGAGAGATGGCAGTCACAAAGCTGCTTCCACCATGCTACGGGTTAAAAACAAAATCATACAACAAAGCAAATTGCCTAAAATGGCACATAAACTGATCAACCAAAAGAAAGCCTTGTACATCTGTGTTGGTATCAGTGTTGTACATGAAGGAAGTATAGTGTCAGGTGCAAAACAATTCAACTTGTCTAACCTTTTGGGGAGTATATTTTCACAGCAAAATCTGTAGTTTGATGAGAAAATCGTGTTTAAATGTGTTGACCCAATACACGTCAAACGGAAAATATGACACTGGGTTGCCCTGTATGTCCAATTCAGTTAATAGTGGAATGTTCTTGAAACCAACGGATCCAATGACTCGGATGGCAGAAAAAGAAACATTCAAATACTTGCACGAGGAAGATATGCACACAACAATATTGTTCACTGTCGTTAAACGTGTATTTGAAGTATCAACTTGCCTCAAGGCATAGTGAATGGTTTTGACATTTGTAATTGTTACTTCACTGAGAGGGTTGTGTTTCAGTTGCAAACTGTGTAAATTAGGTAACAGAAGAAAAGCACTTACATCGACAGTTCTCAATTGATTGTTTGCAAGATCTATGAACTGCAAATTTTCAAGCTTTATATGTGAAATATTAACCAGAGAGCAATAAGACAAATGCAGGCGGACAAGGTATGATATTTTGGTAAAATCACTCGGTGACATCAGCGAACCTGTGGCGTCAACGTATCGAAGATGAAGAAAACGGTCAACAGGAAAAGAATGACTGCACATGAAGGAGTGACCTGGCACAGACAGCCTGGAGGACAGGTCCTGTCACACATCAGTTCATCATCTCGCTGTGGACACTGACCCCACCCATCACACAGATTGTCTCTATGCACACACGCTCTGGAAGCTCGACAGTGATAGAATCCAGGACATGTCAATCGCTCACACTCTTGTTCATCCTCTCCATAAGTACAGTCTGAATCCATTGCATCGAGTGTAGACAGGAAGACAGTTGAACAGCTCAGCAGTACAACGGTAATGGCTGTCAGGACAAGATTCGTCAGTTGTCATCACCTCCTGAGTGAAATATCCAGTGCCATCCAGGTTGATATAAAATCGTCCTGTCTTGTCTCCATCACTGGCCTTACTGCAGTAGGGACATGGGATGTCTTATCTTCAGCACAGTTTGTCTCATCTGAATCATCCACACAGTCTGAAAAGTCGTTGCACCGTTGACTATGTAGCACATACTGACCATTGGAACACAGAAATCCATGATGTGGATGATGCTCACAGAATGACTCGTCACTGTTGTCTGAGCAGTCCTGACGGAAGTCACACGCTAATGTGAACTGTACGGTTGTGACGTCATCATCACACCTGAACATGGCGTAAGTGGAGAATGTGATTCCCTCAGGAAAGAACTCCTTAGACGTCTGCTGATCAGTCACGTTCGGCACCGTGCAGAACAGTGAAACTCTTGGATTCCCACAGTGGCTGTGAACGTCACATGACAGAAATGCGTGTGTGATGTGGTTGTTTGGACACAGAAACAAAAACTGTGACGTATCTGTTAATCTGTTTTGGAGTGACTGTTTGCGTGTTAGAGCGATGTTTGAAGAACACTCCATGACTGACTGCGATTTTATTTCGCACAGTGCACGTGCAAGTGCGTAATCCATAGATATTACAGTTCTTAGTAAAACAGCAGCAATTGATTCAAAAACATACTGCTTCAAGATTCTTGAGGGAGCGTACATACCTTTTACAACAAGGTGGTTTGTATAGTAGATCAAAGTATTATCTGACCATCTGCGAAACCTGCTGTACCAAAACAGTTGCTCGACCCAACCTGTGGTGTAACCAAAAGCTGTGTTTTCGGACATGAAAAACTTTTGAAGAATATGAAGAGAGTCCCTCTGTTCCTCCTCCTGTTTTAATTGAAGCCAGTATTCCCCAAATTGTTTGACATTCATAAGAAAGCAGCGCCAAAGGCATACTTAATTCCGACGTGACTAATTTAAAACATTTATTACGTGAAGCCACCATTCCCTGACATCCAGGACTGCTAAAAGGACAGTGTTCTGTTTCATCTCGTCCATCTTCACACTCTGGTTTTTGGTTGCAGTAAAAGTGGCTGTGAAATTTAGAATAATGATTTACTGAGCAGTTAAAGACACCGCTGGACAGTTTTGCGGCTGGTCATTCTCAGGTAATACTGCAAAATAAATGCTCAGACCAGTTCGATCACAGGGAAAAGTTATTCGTAGGTATGATGTATCAATGACAAAAGCTGGTGAAAAACAGTCCATACATACACGTGCAACACGCGGCTGAGATGTGTGGGGTGTGTGTAAATCAGTTTCAGTTTTGATTTCCGATCCTCAGAACAGTATTCAGGCCACTTTGCTCGATGAATACTAATGATAACGACATTTC